>KB672491.1:6171530-6197270 GCA_000349145.1 Anopheles dirus | reverse complement strand
CAAGAGAGAGATCGGCTTAACAACATGATTTTGGACAGTTTGCTCTCAATGTCAAAACGGAAATAAGCTTTAATATCTTGTTCTTCTTCCTTGGCACAAAATAGCCTCAATTAGGTCTGACAGGGCGCTTTCGTTGATTTAGTTACTACCCTGGAAGGTCACTCCTGCACTCCAGTCGAGATTCGACCGCACAACTAGTCCGACTTGAACGTGACTTCAACTTGAAGAACCTTATACTTGCGCACAGCACCAGTGATGGGAAAGGTGACGGCCATTGACATATATCTACATACGTTCATGCAGTTTGACATGTGACACTAGATCGGTTTCGGTCGCCCGTCATCGATTTGTCATCATCCTTCTGCCAATCTTCGGTAAAGGTTGTCACAGGAAGGTGCTTCTATCTTCAAATTTGGCCCTCATTGTTGACATTGAGAACCGCACTGTGTTTACCAAACATTTGATCATTCGAATCATCGGATTGAAAGGAGGAGGTTGTCAAAATTATGATTGGCTTTAAGTTAGCTTCAACAGCCATTTTTTAAATAAAACGTCACGTTGGTCTTAAAAAGAGTACTCTCTCTCTCTCTCTCGCTCCCTTGTGTGGCAAAGGCTCCAGAAAGAACCTGTTCTGTACTCCTGTGAGTGTGGCAGCAGGTGTGATCGACTCGCCGCAATCGAAGCGTGTGGAGAACACCGACGCAAGCCGAGTAACTTGCTCTCCCGCTCCTCCGATCACGCTCCGATACTTCCCACAGCCACACAAACAAACATCCAGGGACGCCGCGTCTCATGCGCTCCAGAGTATTTATAGCCTATTGAAATCCAATTTTAATTTATGGCTTCACTAGAAGAATAGCGCGTCCGCTGCCGCGCGGTGCACAAACCCCGCGTCTCTGGGAGCTCCAGGTGGCAGAAGTGTCCAGGCGGGACACCGCTCGCTGATGCGGAACCGATGCGAACCTCGTGTGTGTGTGTGTGTGGTGGCGCACATTCAATGAAAAACGCAGATGAATAATTAATTAATGCACGATCTCTCCGCAACCGGCCTGGGAGCGATTTGCATTGTGTGCCGGGTGCCCTTTCTAAGCAGATATAAGCTGGCACCTGAGAAGTGGCGGGATGTACCGTCTGTTATGGCGTCTGCTAAGTGTCGTGCGAGTGAGATATGAGAGTTGCTCTCGGGAGGTTGATGCTAGGTCGACTCTAGTGTGTCGACTCGGTGTGCGTCTTCCGCGTGACATCTCCAAACTACGCTCAAAACGCCGTCGACGTCTCCAAACTACGCTCGCAGCCACCAGCGTCGACAGAGTGCTCCGTATCTTGGGCCCCGCAGTGGAGACCATCTCCGCTTGGAGTCTCGCGCTCTAAGGAGGAGGCCACCGTTGGAGAACTGAAGCAGGAAGATCCCGCCCCGGGCTTCCACAGCCACCAAGTACGCAGGACACCGCCGGTGGTCGGCAAGTCGCAGGCTACCAGCCCCTCCAAACACACCGCCGGTTCCAAAGCCCGTCCCAGCGCAGCCGAACCCGTCATCGCCCGAACGTCAACTCCGTGCCGCCGCCGCCGACGTAACAACAATAAAACTTAAGCGCTCCCATTCCTCCTCTCCGGTCGCTCTGCTACCTCCGCCACCTGAAAGAGCCGTTGATAGCGATCAGTTTCTGCGACTGCGACAGTCCGCGACCGCTTTCGTGCGCGACTTGCGCGCACCCGCGAACGCCCGATAATTAACTCCCCGATCGGTTGCGATAAATTCTGCCGAGCTGACAATTCGATTCGCGATTGTATATAGGCCGCACCACCGGGGCGATGTCAGGCGCGGGCTACACGGAAGGGGCCATAGATTGTGTGTGTTTGTTTTTTTGTTTTGTATATTTGTTTTCGTTCGCCTGGCCCGAGCACGCGAGACGTACCGTGATAATCCGGGCCAAAAAATTATGCTCGGTGGCTCGGTTGGGGTCCTTTCACTCGCGGGCCGTTTCACAGTATACACCGAGCGCGGGAAGATCGCGCCGGATAGGAGGATAGTGTGCATTAGCGCCCAAGACACCCAAGACTGGGTGTTGCGCCGGAAGTGTAGCGACGTCCCACGCTCTGCTCCACATTTGAAGTATTTCCCGGCACGCTTGGAGACGCAAATTCCAAATTTCTAATTGGAGCGCGCCCATCCAACACGTCCCCGGCTGCCACCTGTACGTCCGGCATGGGCGCTCTCGGCCTTTATCCACGACCTCCACGGGGAAGGGCCGGCCTGTCGCCGAAACGAAATGATTTAAGATCGTCGGCGACCCCCACCCTTCGGGTTTGGTTTATGAACGCGCGAAACATTCATTACTACAAACATAATAGACCAATTATCGTCGATTCGCCTTCGTCCCGCGGCGAACTGCAGGGCGTTCGCGGGATGTTTGTTTTCCGCTGACCGTGAGGCGGCCTGTCCGACCGGTGAAAGCGAGGATGTGAGGCTGCGTGCCGGGACATCAATGGTGGTTTCGCTGCGCTGTGCTCCATCTCAACCCCTCAACTCCCCCGGATACACAAAAGCCGCGAAGACGGCACAAAAGGCGATGCACTTTGAATGCGCCACGATACGCATCTGTATCGTGGTGCGGTGGTCGTACGCTTTTTGTTCTGCCGTTTCTGCCTGCTCTCGAAGTTCCTTCGTTCGCTTTGTTGCGCTCCGGTTCGCGTCCGCCGTTATTGCGACTTCGGGATCATAATTCTTCCCCTTGGGAGCTGCATTTTTGGGATGATTTTCGACACCCATTTAGTTAATCGAGAATGATTTTGGAGCAGCAGCAGCAGCAACTGTTCGCACGGTTCGGATTCGCTTGAACGCTGCCAGCTTTATGTGTTGTGTTCATGCAAATTTCTGCGCTGATAAATCGTGCCTTTTCAGCGGTATTGCAGGCCAGTGTTCGTGTGTGAGTGTGTATGTGTGTGTGTGTGCAGGGAGGGGGAAGGGGTTGAGGCATAGCAGGCATTATGTTTCGTAAACAAGGCTCGTTCGTGTGGAGAGTGAACCCAGATAAACTGTCCACGCTGTTTGGAGCCCTAGAATTGTCTGGAGAGCCGTGCTTCTGGAAAGGTGTTCCGGAAAACTTGCCAATCTTAGAGATTTCCTGCTAAATCCAACACAAGAGTGATTGGTCAATTACGTGCCCTCATTCTGTCTCATTTATCCAGAAAAAAAACGCCTCACGGACATTTGGAAACAACGCAAACCCCCGGAAGTTGTGACGCTTTCTCCGAAACCTTGGACACTGCCGCGCCTGTCGATCTCGGTCGGTCGCGTTCTCACGCCGCACGTTGAGTCAGCGCGTAAGCAGAACACGGCCCCGCCGTCAGATCCAAAACAATCCGCAGATGATCCGGTTGCCCGCGAGAGGCGTCCACTCACCCGGACAAACAAACCGTCAGCTTCACTTACGGGTTAGTGAGAAAAAGAAACATCCACGCCACGGCCCCAGCGCGCTGTTCACATCGGAAGCGATGCGCCACCGAAGTTCCTGGAGGCCTCTTGGCGACATACATCGCCCGGTGGGATGAGCTGGTCTGAAGTTAGCTGGAATGGCCAGTGTCGGCCCCCTAAAATACACCCTCGGTTTTGCGCAACCGTTTGCCCTCGTTTCGGGGCGGCTTTCCCGCGTGCTTTTCTGCCGCTCGCAGCACAAACACCGTGTGCACCGGCCCTCCGGCCTGTGTACACGGATTTATTGACCATCGGCGTGGAGTTTGGGGCGCGGTGTTGGGCGTATCGTGTTACACACCCGGGACACCCGGCGGCGGCGGCCACGAATTGCATCGGTACCGTTAGCAACCATCGCCAGCATTGTCTGCGGCGTTCCAAGGAACTCGCCAGGTAACCGGAGGCCGGTGCGACACCGGGCGGAGGTCGAGTTACGTGCGTTTTTGTGCGTTGCCCAATTCGGAACTGTCCGCTTGGAACGGTAAACCACAGACTCGGGTAGCCGTTGCGTCAGTGCGCGAGCGTCGACGGCGAGAACTTTACTGGCGGGCTTAGACTTATAGCAGATCCGGTCACTAGTGGCGAGGTTGAACCTGAGAGGGGGTGTCACAGCTGAAGTTCTAATATCTGCTCAATATCTGTGGGTTCTACGTATTAGATAATGAATCTGGATGACTATTATTCCTATAGTGTCATTTTGAAAACGCTCCCGGACGTGTTGCTGTCACAAGCACTTGACCTATTGAACCTAACATGCAGATAGACCATACTATCTTCAATGTTGGACATTGGACGACCCAGGACATTGGAGAGTCTTGATTTAGATTTAAAAAAAAATTAAATAGAATAAAATAAGCCTAAAATCATCAACTTGCCTTACCCAGCAATTGATGGCGCCCTTCCATCAAAATCGGCTCGCCACACTTTCGCGATGGCTGGCATGGTTCTTATGAAAAATGGCTTATAAAACATTTAAAATTGAATACAAAACAGTAAAAATACCTATAAATTTATAGAGCTATTCTGAACGCGTAAGAAAAATCGAAAAGTCTAAAAAAAACACATTTAAACAGCATGTTTTGCTGTAAAATGTGTTTTGGTTTCGTGTCGCATGTGCTATAGAATGTCAATAACTACTTGCTGTGCTATAAAAATGCAGGGGTATATTATACATATAAGACACGTACGAAGTGTTACTATTGTCACAAGCCAAGCGTCTCGTCCGAAACGCTTCATTGAGCAGCGCGAATTTGCAAGCGACAAATGGCACATTTCCAGCCCAAATACGAACGAACGCAGTCGCAGATGCCGTGATTGGCGCGAGCCCCGAACCCCTTACACCGAATGGGTGCCCTTTTTGGCCCTTTTGCTGCCCGCCTCCCGTGCGCGTTAATTATTCCATTAAAGCGTCTCGCCAATTCGCACTAATTACCGTGCCGGAGTTTCGATTCCTGTTGTTTGCTTCTCCCCGTTGCTCAAAACGCACCAAACGCATGATTTATGCGCGAGCTGCCCACGGGGGTGTGAAAACACTGTCGTAGGACGTGCACACGGTTCTCCCGCCGCCCGGCCCGGTGCAACCCATTGTCCGCGAGGAGCCTCCGCGCGGAAGAGGGGTTAATGAGTGCGTGTAACGTCTGCTGCCTGCCGCTGCCAAGCAGGCGTCATCACGTTCCGATGCGATTTGCACCGTTTACTTGGGGCACGGGGTGCGGCCGAGAACAAGGAGCCACAGACCACAACGGAACAAGCGCGAACGAAATAATCGGTTGCAGATAATTAAAATTCACGCGTCTCATTAACACCTCGTATCGTTTGCGGTGGTTTTGAAAAGACATGCCGAAACGCAGACGCGTGCATATGGGCGGACGAAAAGAACACAAAGAAACGCTTGTTTTCATCCCCCCTCATTCGAGAGAGAGAGAGAAAGAGAGAGATCCCAATAAGGACGCATGCACGTGTGGGACGCCACCGATGGGAAGTGATGCGAGCTGTGACGCTCGCTCCATATATCATTCCCCGTGCAGCCGTGTAATCATATCCCGAAAGCAGAATGAACACAAAACAAAAAAACAAAAAATAAAACGAGAAATCCACCCCGAAACAGGAGAGCGGAGACCGGCCGGAGGTGAGTTAATTGCTAAATTACAAATTTATGACGAGCAAACAGCAGGTTTCGGTGCAGGTGCAGCGGCGTCGGCGGCTTCCTTGAGGCGCGGCTGCAAGATTTATGCAAATCAGCGTATAAACGTATTAAACCGTGGCGCTGCCGCAGGGGCCTACCTTGAGGCTTGCGGTGGATACAACGAAACCACCAACATCGCTCCTAACATCGGTGCCAGGTGGTACGCACGAAAGAAAAGGTAGAAGGAGATGTACAGTATTGGAAGGTTTAGTTGAATGCGGTTTTTGTTTTGCTAATGGGTCTAATGTCCACGAGCTCAACCATTGGGGAGAGGAAGACATATTTGACGTAGAAAAACTTAAAATTGCGTTGGAAAATGAATAAGTAATATAATAAACAATAAAAAATAATCAATAAATCAATAATTATTGCTAATTTAATAAAAAAATAATCAAATACAATTGCAATAAATGTAAACGAGTCAATGAAATAAAGTAA
This sequence comes from Anopheles dirus, assembly GCA_000349145.1. Classification (NCBI taxonomy): domain Eukaryota; kingdom Metazoa; phylum Arthropoda; class Insecta; order Diptera; family Culicidae; genus Anopheles; species Anopheles dirus. The sequence goes on along the minus strand of KB672491.1, from coordinate 6,191,175 downwards.
ATGTTATGAAAGAACAAATTAAAATGATAAATAAGTACGAGCATTAATAAAACTGGCAATAAATAAATGAATATTTACTTGAGTAGAATACACTAATCAGATGAATAAAAAACATAAAAAATATGAATAAAAGATAATTATCCCGAGATAATAGATTTAAGTTGATGTCGAAAATGTTGAATAGAAAATAGAAACTAGAAAATAAAAGCACTTAATAACTGGGCTAGCACACATGAATTGATCAATAAACAATAAAAAAAGATAAATAAACGTGCATATTCGATAAATTTGTTCTGATGACGAAACTGCCTATTAGAGAGTGGAAACTAAATGTTGATTTCCATTGGTAGAAAGCTAGAAACTTTATTTTTCCACTTCAACGGTTTAACCTTTCAAGTAGCCGATCGAAAATCAAAATAATCCCTTCTCCGCATGACAAAAGAGTGGTGGGAGAGATCATTTCTTCGCCTTTCTATTCTTACTCTCCTTTGCCGATCCGGAGAGTACGCGAGAGGCCAGAATGAAGTCTCTCGTTGCGGCGACAAAAACCCCCTTCAATCGAATTTGACTGGCAAGCAGTTTTATGGGTCTAGCAAAACAAGGTTAGAGCGCGTTCCAAACATTGCAACTGTTGGAAGAATTGTGAAGAAGAAATTTTGTGCGAGTGAATTCAACATCTCGACTCAACACTTTCTTCTTCAATTATACAATTATACAAAGTGTAAACGACCACAGGGACACATAACCTCCTCTTCTGCAGTTCGACTTTGGTCGATGACCCGTTTATCCGAATGCTGAACATTGTTTACTACCTGCTTCGCTCGCTGATGTGTACTGCGCACGCAAAAGAACCGCTTATGCCAGAAGCCGAGAAGTGAACTCGCGACTGATAAACGGCTAAAACAAGGTCCCGCGCAAGTTGTGCACTCTATTGTACCAACGACCCCGAAGCCGCCATCGATTAGTGGGAACCGGTGCAGCGAACCCTCACTTCCCACATGATAAAGACTGCATCGCCATCGCACGGGCGATTAGATACGGCGCGAGCCGAAGAATTGGGCCAGCGAATGCGCCAACTTGGAGCACGTCGAGTAGCATGGCCGCTCGGTGAAGTTTCGCCCGCAGGAGACCTCCGGACCTCCTACGCGCGGCGTGCGTAGATCGCCGTCGTACCGTACCGACGCTCCAGTTTTGCGGTCCTGTTCCGCGCTGCCGCGAGGCGCACCGATAAAGCCTGGTGGAGTCAAAGGTCCAGTGCCGGTGTCCGGGTTCCGCGTTCCGTGGAAACGCGCACGCATGACATGAGTTACGCGCGAAAGCGCGACTCGCCGGGCCGAAACCCGCCCGCCGGGCACGGTACGGTAATTTGTGCGTCCTGCCACGGGCCGGTGTAGGCGTCTGTTTGCAAACTGCGCGACCACGGGCGGCTACGGCTCCGGGGTGGTGCAATCGACACCGTTGCGCACACCGGATCGCCCGGTGCGGCATTAGCAATTAAAAGCATTCCGCACAAGCGTGGGAGGGCAAATAATTGATGCTCTTGCGCGCGCGCAGCCTGGAAGTCATCAGGCATTGGCGAACGGATCGTACCGAGTGCGCGCGCGCGCGGGCCCAGTTTCTTCCTGTGGGTGAAATGTGAGACGCTCCAATTACGCAGAGCCTTCGGCGAGCGCTGGGCGCTGGTGTGAAAATGGGTTTGCTTGCAAACAGCGTTTGCCTCGCCCGTAGAGTGGCGAGCACAACTATCTTTGGACGGTGGTGGTAGCGACAGTTGTTTGACGTTCGTAAGGTGCACCGACGGAACGGGTACGGGACGTATAGGATGCTTTTGTAGAGGCATCACATCTATTCGTTCTTCTTCAAAGATTTGCTGTATTCAGAGCCTACGCCTAACCTGGCCTAGCAACTTTTTTGGAGCTCTTGGCGAAACTCGGTCGGTCACATTGTCTATCAGGGAGCTAGAGATCAGATTCCAACATCGGTTCCGATTGGATCGTCCGTACTCCGTTTCTTCTGAATAGTCGTATTATTTGCCCTACTTTTTCCAAAAGAGGTTGAGATAGTTGACTGTGCAGGAGTTTGCTGAGATCTCAAATCAAGTGCAGAGATTGAGATCGTAGCACGTGACACGCTATTATCTTCATGCAAGTACTATAAGTATGTAAGTCAACTTGGGTTTTTTGACGTCGCTTGTGTAGCTTAGCGATGAACCGTCACCCGACGTTAGAGCAAAGTGTCTAAGTGTAAGTAGCCGAGATGTAGGTGGTCCTTGGCGAGCTTAAGATTATAGTGCAATCGGAGAACTTTGGGTTTTGAAGCTGAGATGAGTAAGCAGCCGAAGTTAAGTAAGTGCTTAAGCGAGGGAATTGGTCCCTAACAACTACTGTTGTGTAAACGTAATCGCGTATATCTGACGATCTGGGATCTGTTTCGCATACTTTCGGCATATCTGAGAGAGCTCATGTAGTAAAAGTTGAAAATGGAAGTAGGATTTGAGTCTATAGTTAGACACTGGACTAATATTTTCCTTCTTCTTCTTATTCTTGTTTGTCGTTCTATTAAAATAGATTCATTTCAGTGCGCCTCTTCATAATCAACTGACGGTCTCGCCAACATAAGCCTAAGGGCGAATATAAAAATGAATCACCTCTGCAGGAAATAAACTAGTCGCACTTCATCTGTCATATTATAGGTATCTAGTTCTTGATTAGGTCAGAAGTTTGCCCTTGCCAAACTTCTGGGACTGAGCATTCCACAGTGGGCACGGGGCGTGCGCGTAAATCAAAAAGTCAATTTTGAGATACCGGCTTAACGAATGGATATTCTTAAAATAGATGCTCATACATTAGGAAAGCCAAAAAATCATGGCTCTGATGTTAATCAGTTCCGAGATATAAGTATTCAAAGTCAGGAATTGTTAAAAAGTATCGCGAAAAAAATTTTTTTTTGTCAAATTTAAATGATTGTATCTACGCAACGACTAATCCGATAGTGATGATTTTTAAAGTTTTGGATAGGATATGTGTTGTTCTTTATAGCAAAATTGTTTTAAAAATATGTTACGCAAAATTTAATTGAAAACTAAATGAAAATGTAATAATACATCAGCTAAATAAACGGTAATTTTAGTTTTGACATGACGAAAAACTATGATCGCACTACTTCTCCTTCGTGTGATATATACCAAAATGAAGGCCAACTTTTCCTCTAAATTTTGATACCATTGCATGCACGCACTGTACATACGCTTATGCACAGAGCATATTGCGTCGCGTAAAAAAGAAGGTTCACCAAGATTGTTTGCAATTAATTTTGACTTTACATGAAGAAATTATCGGTCACATTCGCTCATAAGCTGACATAGTCAACTGACAATTTTATTAATGATCGAATTTTACCGAATATTTTACCCCTTTGAAAATGCCAGGCGTATTGTACGGGTAGAAAGTGAGTTTGAAACTACAGCAGAGGCGGTTGTATTTTCGGGTACGCGAACGCATGGCTTTACACACCATGGGACACGGGTAAAAGTCTCATCTCTAAGAGGTTGTTCCAGATCTGGGTGTGTTTTAGTTAAGAAAAACCACAAATGAGGTACAAACTTTCACAGGCTTTTGAGTCTAGTATGAAACGGCATATTCCTTGAAGAGGGATTGACAGGGCTTCATAGAAATGTTCACATCATCGGATGAGTAAAATATATGTGTTATTCCAGATTACAGAAAAATATTAATATGATGTTTCTATTAAACTTGAACTGTAATTCATTTTTTTATGCGCAACAATCAATAATGAAGTACAATATTAACAAATAAACGGATAAAAGTACCACTTCAATATTAAAAATACACACATAACGGCAATTCACTTCAAACATTGAAACCCATATAAAAATCGTATAGAAATGGACCGAAAAAGTGTTAAAATACACACATAAATGATGTATAGTGGCGCCCTCTATAGAAAAATGCTTAAAACTCTCATATAATACCTTTTTAAACAAAACCAAGTGAAATCCATTACATTAAACAGAGTAAATCAAAAAACCGATTTTTATCCCGGCATTTGTATGGCGGGTGCCCACTGTGCATTCCAGGTACCGAACAGTTTAATTTTTTTAGATAGATGGATTAGATATAGTTTATTTGTGAAGAAATGTTTCCTGTGTCGTCCTTTTTCCAAATGCTGAAGAAATTCTCTATCAGTCTCTTTAGTGAACGGTTAAATGGTCGGGATATAAATCCCACTTTAGAAAATTGGTCCTTCGAGCCGGATTCAGTATGAAGCCTCCAACAATCGATCTCGAGACAAGGGCCATGCCCGAAAAAAGAAACCCGGCCCGGTTGATCGAACCCCTGGCGCGAGCTTTCGGTTCCGTTTCGGCCACCTCCCGCGTCTGCGGGCGCCAGACGGAGGGCGCCAGACACATAACGCATCAAAGCAGCTGTAATGCCGCGTCATAAAACCGCAGCACACACGCACACACAAAGCGAAAACAGGTGAAAGAACTTGTGGGGGCGTGCATGCGTGCGTGCCACTCGCAGGACCTACGACTACGTTCGCCGGGCGAGCCGGTTCAATGGCCCCGCGCCACGGTTCGCCCTTGATGATCCTTGAATGGACGAAAGGACGTCCCCCCCCCATCCGCCGGCGTCCAAAAAGGCGTCTCCGGGGGACGTTCCAAAATACGCCTTCAGCGCTAAGATGGCAGAGCAGATGAGAAATGCCGCCTGCTTCTTTCGCACGTTGCGTTGTTGCCGGTGTTGGGTCGTGGTTGTTTGCAGTCGGCGGTAACAAAAACGCAAAAAAAGTGAGTTTTCGGCGGACTGCCACCGGCTTTGCTTGCTTTATTTCTGTCTGCAGTGGGGCCGCTCGCACACCACCCAGACAGGCCGGTAACCGGCAACCGGCGTCGGGAGACGCAGAGCGATACATATTATTATCGTCATTTTCGGTTGCGGTAGGTCAAGAAGGTAGTTGAACGCTTCTACATAATGCAGGCCCGCACAGGCGTTTCAGACGCTCGGCGCTACTCAGACGTTTCGGCCGTTAAATGCTCACAGCCATCCTTACTCTCTTTGCTCCTTTTTCGCACACACACACGCACACACACACGCTCGCTCTCTTTCACATCTCGCACGTCTCCACCGTTGTCGCCCACCGAGAGTTCAGACATTGGATGCGAAAACCGAATGTGGTGGTCCTGAGCTCCAACTCCGGCGATTCTGTCAGACGTCAGCCGAGACCACCACCAGCACGGTTACATCGGATCTTCCCCGGGTTTCTTCTCCCACCCTCGACAGTCTGCAGATGTTTACGCGCCATTATGGAGCACATCCATCCATCTCCTGCTGCTGCTGCTGCTGCTGTCAGTCATCCGAAGGGTTTCCCCGTCGTCGTCGTCGTCGTCACCGCGCCTCCAGCCGACGGACGCAAGAAAAAGACACAACCTTCCGGGCAAGGATTTCGTTTCGGCGCTATTTAGCATAAAGTCAGAGAGCACGGCATTGTGCCCGGGTGCCGGACGCCGGGGCAGCGGCAGTAGTCGGTCGTGTGTGCTTTTTTGTCGCTTCTTCCACGCTGCCCGCTTCACCTACACCTACCGAGCGCCGCTCATCTGATGGTGGCGATCGATAAATTTTGTCTGAGAGAGGTGCGTGTTTTTTTCTTCTTTCTCTCCTTCCGTTCTCTCCCGTTTGTTGTTTGTTTGTGTGTGGCTGCTGGGTTCTTGGCTTGCTTTACTTTGGCAAACGGCACCCCGGTGTGGGTGGGTGGTTGTGATGGATCTGGTGAGTGTGAGTTAATGGCGAATTTGCTGGATTCGCTCGAGAGAGAGAGTGAGTGTGTGAGAAAGAGAAAGCGAGTGTACAGACATCTTTTTTGTTACTATTTTCGTGCCGACGTGCTTTCATTCGGTTGTGCTTATCTCTGGTAGTACTTTTTTGTTGTTGTGTGCTATCTCTCAGCCGTGTTCTGCCTGGTCGGAGAGCCTTCAACCGCGAGACTTCCACCTGCGTGAGCGGCAATCGATAGGCAACCAATAGTTTGGGCGTCATCGATCAAGAATGCAACCTGGAGACTGGATCTATGGACATCCACGTGGATGATCCCGAGTTCTGGACGTGTCTGGATGTGGATGACGCGCGGAGATCGCACGGACACTTACAACCCAATATCCCGGGTGTTGGCAAACGGTTGCAAGTTATTGATCTCCAGCCCACCGTCAAAGCGTTGACCAACAAAGATTAGTCTCCTAGCGCTGACCCTTGGGTTCTCGTTGGGGGTGAACCACCTAAAGGCCCGAAACGGAGCATCGAGAAGTAACAGCTCAACCTCCACGGGCATTCTTCCCTGTGCGTCCTTTTTCCTTTCTTTTTTTCGTCGGTGTTGTTGCGATGCGTCTCGGGGTGTGTGTGTGTATGTCTGCGGTGGTTGTTGTGCCTGCTCCTTTTGGCTCCTCCGCACGGTTCGCCTCCCCGCTTGAAGGTTGTAGATTTTTTCAGCGTCTAGCCGGCGAAACCGTTTGGGTTTCGCAAAAGGCCCGTGTGTCTGGCGTGTCTCCGGCCGGTCTACAACCTCCGTCTGCTAATGAAGCGTCCGTTGTGTGTATGTGTACGCGAAACGGGTCCACAACACAACTCCACCGACGCCCGGACGAAATCGAAAGGACGTCGGTCGGTCGGCAGACAGACAGACACACGCACACCAACGCAGCGTCGGGCGAGTGTAGGCTGTGATTGTTGAACTTTCGCCGTACGCCTAATCTGCCCAGGACCGAGCTTTCTCCAGAGGGTGGTGATGGTGGCAGCAACCGACGACGACGACGACGACGACGACGACGGGATGAGGCATCTGTTACTGCCGTCGCGGGATTGGCCGTGCCGATCTGTATTGATCCCTTTTCGGGACCCAACAGACCGTTCGTTCGGAAATCAGCTAATAGGAATGCGCGTGCGTTGCGCTCCGTCTCCTTGCCAGCCGGTGTCGGTCGTTGCTCGCGCCGGGCTGGGACAGGAGCCCCCTGGCCGTATGCGTGCGGCTTATGTACTGGGAAGCCCGGGCACGCCGGGTATCAATTAGAGTTTCGCAGAGGTTCGTTGACTCCGGCGAGTGTTTCGGCGTCGGCCCATCCCGCTGACACTGTCACACCCGTCGAAGATGGCCATCTCCGGCACTGATTAAAGCGTAACGTGCAGAAGATGAGCCATAACAATGTCCATCAAATCAATGCGCCTTCGGGTGGCACGCCATCGATGACGGATCTGTGAGTGAGAGCTCGCCTTAGAGACACCTCAGACGATGAAGTTTATGGCGCCCAGGGTTCAGGCTCGCAAGTGACGTTGGGCATCACGTTTGAAACGATCCAGCGAGTGTAACGACACAGACGTTCTCCTCGCTCCGCGCTCTTCTTCTAGTCGACGTTGCTGCACCTCGTGCAGCGCAACGGAATTTGCATACAAAGCGCCAATCGTTTGAAGAAAAAAAACGGCACCTAATCTACCATCTTGGCAGCGGGTTTCGGTTGGAGTTCCGAATTTCCGGAAGAGTGCCGGCGAAGTGCGGAAGTTGTTCGCTGCCTGCATTTGTGTACGGTCTACCACTCGTACTTACTGTAGCGGATCTTCTGGTCAAGCTGTGCCGACTGTGTGTTTCAAGATATCAGTATCTTGAGTACCTGCACGGTATGTCCATCGAAGAAATCCAATATGGCGACCTCTTAGGCTCTCGTTTACCGAACAGAGTAGGAATTGGGATACGCAACTTGGTGGACCAGGTCGAAGATATCGCTGCTGGTATGTCCAACATGTTGCGACCATGAGCCAACAACTGGCAGTATTACCTTACATCGCATTGACAGCTTCATCATTACGTACTGCGTGCGGAGATACCGTCCGACACTTCTTTTTTTGAAAGTTGAAAACAAACCCGCGACTTCACCGGACCTGCCTCGGTGCTTGTCATACGGTTCAGCTTTGACGTCTGCTTTTGCGCCAACTTGGTCCACATCGTCTGGCCGACGACCATCCCGTACGTCCGGCGGAATGATCCACGTCACGTTGGAATTTCGTTACTGAAGTCTCTCATTCTCTCTCTCTCCTTCGCCGACTTCCTCACTCACATACGAAAAATCCTACCAAGGTACAGGAACAATTGCCCGACCACCTTCAGCGGCTGCCGTTCTGCTCTCATTCATTAAAATAAATGATGAATTGCGATTGCAATAAAAGAAAATTGGTTTTTCGGTTTACGCTACGCTATTCGGACGCCCGGCGGAGGTCGCGGATGAGGGCCGCCGGTCCCGGATTAATGGACGTTCCTCGTCCTCGCCAACCATCCCGGCGCTCCCGCGCTCGCCCCGCGTTTCCGTACCGAGCGGATGTGCCTAATAATACCGTAGTCCCTGCTTCCCCCAGGTGTTGCGGGTGGTCGGTCGGTGCACTTTTCCTTCGGGTGGTTTTGTTGCTGCTGTTGCTTCCGTGTTGCAGCGCACGGACAATGGCGGAACCGATTAGCAAGTCGCGCAAAGTCCCGGCTCGTTTGGCGATGGGTGTGATCCGGCAGGGAAGCGCTCCGTTCGCTGGTTGCGTTCCGTTTGGTTGTGTCGGATAATTGGAGCACGAGAGGGGACCCTGGGACGCGTTTAATCCCGCCCGCCGTCGGACGCAACCGGCACCGGCAAAGATGGGATGGAAAAGCCGTACACCGGACGGGCCGGCCGAAACCGATCGAAGGGTTTAGATAAAGCCGGCGTGTTTTCTTCCTACGCTCCGAATCTTCAGCCGCTCGCGCGGTCGAAAGTTATGATGGACGTCCGGACGTTTCGTGGCTTCGTGGTGCGCACTTTGAACGGGCGTACCTGTGTTGCTATCCCAGTACGTTGACATTACACGATTGTGTCCTACACCGCACGCGGCGGAGATCACTTGTGTCCTAATTAACAATGTTCCTGTCGCAAATACTTGAAAACAGTCTGGAATGACTCTTTCCGCAGCTTTGAAGTCGTGAGCTTTTGAAAATAGTTGTTTTATTTTGATCTGAATACTTCCATATTTGAAAAGCGAACGTCGATAACTTTGAGGAGTAAGTCTCCTACATGTATGTAATTGGCACACTCTACAGAGGTTCAGATACAGATGAGCTTAAGTCAAGTCAAGCCTTCAAATCTAACCACAGCATGAATATAGTTCAACATGTGCAACATCTCAGGAAGAAAAATCTAAGATATAAAAGATTGAAAACTTTGGGAAAAAACCTCATTGAAGCTAGTCTTTAAGTTAAAGTAAAGTTTGCTCCGATAAAAGACCAAGGTTACAAACCCAGATGAGTACGTCACTTGGAATATACAGATTCTGAAGATATCAGGCATATAAGATCTCGAAGCAAGCCTATTTATCAATAACTCATAACTCATAGTCCAGTCTTCAATAACTACAATCTATCCCAATAAGATTTTCAAAATAAATCCTTTCGAGGTACTATTTTACAATTTATCCATCAAGTTTCATCATAATTATATTAGATTTACAACGAAGTAACGTCCGTCTTTTTGTGATCTTTCAGGAAAATTTTGGAATCTTTGTTGAAATAACTACCCTGTTTTTGGATCGAATCGAATCGAATCGGATCGAGCAAAGCCTGGAGAAGATAGTGTGTGAGATAGAATTTCCCATTTCCCAAGGTAGGTTTTGACCGGTGGTGGTAGCTTGAGGCCAAGGCAACACTCGACGCGTTTCTCGGCTACAGTTCCTAAAGAATGCGTGGGAAGTCATTGCTTTGTCGTTTGTCGGAAATTTTGCGCCACCAATGTCCTCGAACGTGCCCGTCCTTCACGATAGCAGCCTTGCAGGTCGCAGTTTCCATTGAGGTGACGATAGGCCCTTACCCCTTCAAAATCTCCCGATAAGCTTTACTTGCCTGTTTATAAGCTTAAAAAATGGCCGTAGAACTTCATGGGTGAATCCAGATGTTGGGAGTTCCCTGTTTAGAATCAGATGAAACCCGTCATTCTACCATCAAATGTCTGACTTTGATGTTTATGTACCGGCATCATATGGAATATCATGGAACATACTAATATACTACAGGGTTGCCCATGTAGATTCTGTAAGATGAGAGACGTGGCTGGAAGTCGTCCTAGTAATACTTAATGGATACTTTACTTCATGGATAACTTCTTCAACCAAACTTTTAAGACATAAACTGACTCTCAATCCAGAGTCAGTCAGGTAAAAAGTAATCCAGAGTAAAAAGTTAGGATTTAGGAGTTACGATTGCGATCTCCACCACGCATTACCTGGGTCGTCCATAAGGTTGGACTCTCGCTTGCAGAATGAACGCAGCTCAGACACACTAGACCTAGACCAATTCTTGGTCGTTCCTTGGTGGCAACTGCTGCGAGAGCACACCAGTTCGATCATCCTGCCGAGCCGAAACCCCCAAATACCGGATCCAAGCAGCGGCACCATAGCTCATAACGCTCATAAAAAGGGTCTCGAGCTTCGCACCGGGGGGAAGAAACGGGCGATAAGCATCCGAGCGCGGCCCGACGGACACGACACGACACGCCGCCAAGGGGCACGACTATTCTGCGTGCAGCCCGCGCCCGTCGGGCCGGACTCAAGGGCAGTTCGTGCCGCGGAGTCCAATGACCAAAGGGCCGCGAAGAGGCCGCGTGAGACCCGAGCCGGTTGTGCGTTCCGCAGGGTAGGGAGGTCGACCGTCACGCCGGCAACGTCACGGTTCTGCCGGCATACACACACACACACATGCACACATGCACACAGCGACACATGACACAGGCCCTACGCCTGGCGCCTTAATTGAGCGACATTCCGATGCCGCCGCTCACACCGGGCTCCAGGATTCCCGGCTCGATGGCGTATCGCCGGTCGCGAAAGGGCCGCGATTAGCACCGTCTGATAACATTGATTAACCGTTTTCGACAAAAGCGAGCGCAACCGAGGCCGAGCGCATCTCCTCCAAGCGTGGAGCGCTCTCCACGTATCGCTCGGGGTATTCATAATTCCAATCCTGTCACCCGGGAGTCCCGGGAGATTCCAAGCGCAAAAAAAAGGGGCAAACGCCACGGCCGCAGAGCCTTTGTTCGCTTCGCGAGCCCCGTCTCCTGACTGGCGTTAATGGTGTTTTCTTTCGTCGTGTTTTTTTTCTTTTCTTTCATCGCCACTCCCTGCCCGCTCCGGCTCCCCTGCAATGTCCCTGGGTGCGCCTGACTTACCGCGACTTCAATTACAATCGACCGCGCACCCCAGCACCAACCCAGAAACGAACGCACAATCGACTCGGCGAACCCGCCCGCCCAACCGGAGTCCAACTCGGACGGATTTGGCCCCGGAAAAGGATAATTATGCCGGCTCGGTATCAAAAACAACTCCACGGCGCAATAAACGTAAGGAGTGCAGAATGTGACCGGGGCAAATAAACCCACCGTTTATTTATATCAGCCGCCGACTGCGGCCGCCGGATCGATTGTGATTTGCATGCCCCGGCTGCCTGGGTCGCTCTACCCTTTGGATTGGTGACAGTCGCAGATTTTGGGATCTTTCTCTCCGGCGGCGACGGCGAGTGAGATCGTATCGCGATCGCGTTGCGATCGCTTTTTTATTGTTGCTCCTCTCTATCTCTCTCTGTGTGTGTGTTTTTGATTATCACGATCATTATAAGTCGCTCTGGCATAAATAACGCGGCGTTCGTTTGCATCGAGGTGAGCCTCCGTCCCTCCCCCGCATTATCGTGTCCGTGATCTTGGCGGTGGAAGGCGTGGCGTTTGTGTCACTGACGTGTGATGACACTGCCGTGGGTGAGTGACGTTTGACAGCTGTCAAAAAGGGTGAACCTGTGTGACGTGTCAGGTGATGTCTGTATTTTTGGTCTGTAGCCGGTAATGATAAGCATAACCTCAAATCACGCCCCGCACGTAGTGATTGGAGGACGTCAAAAGGCGTCCCAGACTCCAGAACCTGGGAACGGAATGTCACCGACGAGGTGACGTGAGAAAGCATCAGCGCTAATCCTGCGTACGTCCGGGACTCCCCTGCAGTCGGCGGCAACGGAGGCATTCCGTTACGGGGCGCTCCCATTGCCAACCGGGCAACGGTGGCGTGGGCGGAGCGTGTACATTTTAATTTCGCGCTTCGCTGGCCGCGCGGAACCGCCGCCGCAAGGTGCCGACAGCAGCCCGGCGGGCTCAATTAATCGGGCCCGGCTTCCCACCAGATCAATCGCGCAGGATAAGGCGGCACATCGCGTGCCCCGGTGCAATCTCGCGTGGGAGACCGCAAACCGCACCGCCGTGCAACCGAATTAGTGTCTTGGGGAGAGGGGTTTTTTTTTGCGCTCATTTCGCTTAATCCGGCCCGTTCCGGCGTGGTGGAGCGTCCTGGACCGGCAGGACCGGCACCTGTTCCGTGGCGAGTGCTTTCGCGTGCACATCCCCACCCGGAACCCGGTCTATCATCATCATTAGGGCGGGGGTGGGCGAGCGTTCGTGCGTGTTTTCGTGTTTTTCGTCGTCTGGAGCGTTTCCCGCCCGCACTGTATCCGGCGCTATCTTGCCCGGCGGCGGTCGCAATGCAACCGGATCAATCACGCATTGTGCTACCGGCGGTGGGCCACAATGCTGGCCGAAAAAGCGCACCGGCAGACATCGGGCGGCGAAGATATCGCCGGGTCGTCGCGAGAGCCCCAGCGCCACGACGCAGGAGCCGGGCGCGATTAATCGTGCTGCGGCCCGGTGATGAAAGCCCCGGCAGCGGACGCTCCGGGCGAGATGGAGTGGCCGATAACAGACCCCCCCCCCCCTCCATCCCATTCCCTCATCTCTTCCGCACTTCACCAAGTACGGTCGCGGAGTATATCGCGCGCTTTAGAAATTGACATGCACCGCCGGTGAGATGGAGCACACGCTCGAGATCCGATCGAACATTGCCCGTCTGCTTTGGAATCAACACACACACACACACACACACACAAACAGAAAGATGATAAAATTAAGTAGGGAGATGATTTTCAGCGGAGTCGAAGTATAATTACCCTTCGGGCCCTTCGGCTTCATGAGGTTTTTTTATGTGTTGCAAATTCATACAAATTAATGATCGGTATAATTGCGAGCTACTCTCTCTCTCTCTCTCTTTCTCTCTGTCTTCCTCACTCTCTTTAACTCACACACACGCGCGCTCTTCGAAGTGGAGACGCCCGTTCTTTCAGTGGAGGAAAGAAGATGGAGGAGGGGCCTCCATTATCAGCGGCGGCAGATCAGATTCGGTAGCGGATTAAGCGGACCGCTGAAAACGGCAACTTGGCAGCTGCCCGTACCGTTCCCGTTCTGCCGTGCGGCGTACAGTAGTTTTGTGTTTTGTGAGCACAAAAAAAACGCATTTGGATATCGCATTGCTCAAAGGACTTTCGGAGTAGCCGCTAGCGGCAGTACGATGACCTTACCGCGGGTGCAGCGCATTAGACACGCCGGGGGCCCACTGGGGAGGGTCACGTCAGTCGAATGACACCGGACGACGCCTACGCTTGGTAGAATAGAAAGACATTTTGTATGAGTTTTTTGAAACTATTAAATAAGAACGATCAAACTGTGCTTTGACGTTTTAAACGTCACTTTTCTGGAAGATTTTCTTGGGAGAAAAGACAATTATTTCTATTCAGTATCGGGCTCTCGTGGCCTACATACACAGGATTTAATTTCAATCCAATGTTCGTAAGTCTATACAAAACGATCCTTCAACATCATCACAATAAATGAATGTTTTGACAAAGGCAGCAAAGGGGTTGAGGGACAATAATACCTATGGTGTATCAATGCGACATAGACAAACATTTCCTGAACAATTTTTTGCCTGTTTTCTAATGTTCCTAACCGTAGAAGAAGACATTCAGTGCGATACGATGGAAGAATAGACACCTGGAATGGACTTTTGTCTTTTTTCTCATGTTCCTAACCGTAGAAGAAGACATCGAGTGCGATACGATATATCCTTGGTTATTCCAAGCAGAATCTAAAGTCTAATAACATTCCTAGATCACGTACTTGCTCTGAGCAAAGAAAAAGGGCGTCCGAATGTAAATAGTTGAAAGCTAAAGGAGATCTGGACCGCGAGAAAGAAATAGCACCACATTTGTTAACACTAACTGAAAGCGAAGTATAACAATGGTCCTAACATGTTCCTCTGAGGAACGCCTGCTACACACTTCCAAAACAAACCATGTAGATCTTCTTCTATTGCATTTCCGACTAATGTGTGAACTCTTGAGCTCACTCACACGCAGCAGATAACTATAGCATGTAGCAGGTTCATCATTCCAGAAAAGAGTTGACAGTTGGACGTGAACTGTCAAACTTCGAGACTGCGCTAGCGCGCACTTTATCTCGCAAGTTAAGTAGTGCACGTATACAACAACACCACAGTGGCAGCTCAGCGAACAATACAATAAACACCAAAGCATGGTTCGGGGTTCAGGCACATTACATCTTAATTCGCCCCGTTGGCGGTGCGTAGAGCAAACAAGCAAACGCTCAAATGTAAACAAAGAACTGTCATCGAGTGCCTGACAATACACGGATTATGGACACTTGAACGAATCGCATTAAAGTGTGCACCCGTAAGAGGGGTCCGCCTCCACCATACTCAGAAGACATCGGAAGTCTTCCTTTCCACGCTACGTATGCAGCTCCAGAGATGTGGTTGACGCGTGGAGTCTTCACGTTCCTCACTTTCCCAGCGCTCTCACGTCGCGCAGTTGTCGCTCGAAATCACCCCAACGGGGAACTTTTCCCACATTTGATGCACCGACTGACTGACTGTGTGTGTGTGTGTGTGTGTGTGCTATGCATGGGAAGGAAATCCCTCACTACCGTCGTTGTCGGTTCGGCGGAAAACTTTTCCAACAAACCCCGACCCTCGGTCTCTCGCTATCTCTCTCCCACTCTCTCGCGCGCTCTCTTCTTGCAAGATGCTCGCTTTCTTCGCCCACGCCTGCCCCATTTCTGGGCCACTGGAGCAGGCATCGATTTTGAAAGCGAAAGGACATCGACACCGGCAGCAGACGCAGCGGGCGGGCAGCGGGATCAACAGCCGCATTACGATCCTGCCGCTCACTTGCGCACACAGCGTGCGAATCGGGGATGCACCGCAACCGTAGCCGGCGCTGTTGTATGCAAAGTTTCAACCCCGCGTGGATTGTTCCCGTTTAGCTGGCCTTTGAACCCTGGGCAAACTTGGCATTTTTCTGCCCGGAAGCCGGTGGGTGCGTGGGTGGGTGGGCGGAACCGAGCGCAATCAGCAGATAAGTGCAGAAACGATTGCGTCCCGCCGCCTGCCTGTATGACCTATCCTAACGTGCGAGCAGTTTGCGCGCAGCGCCAGCCTTTTTACCGTGTTGTCTATTTGCTTGTCTTCGAAAATACTAATATCTTGACTGATAATCTTACGCTTCTATAATCTTAATCTTCGCAATCATTGCTGGTCCTTCGAGCCGGATTGTACGGTACTTCATTTATATTTGTTGTACATTTTTGGTACTTCTAACAACTCATTTCAACGTAAAGATGCGATTTGATGTTTTCTCAGCTACTGTGTAAAGATCTAGTAGACTTTGAGTATGTTCCAAAAATTTGGCCCTTCCAGCCGGATTGTGTTGCATTTTATTAATATGATATGCACCCTGGTTATTGACTTCACAATCAGTTAAAATTGTTCGTTCAGTTTTAAATGAAATTCTTGTATTTAATTGTTCATCTAATAAATTTTTAACATTGTGGAATAGGGTACGTAGTTTTGGAGCATGGGGCATTTTAATTGCGTATTTTACATAGAATCGCGTTAAGTATGTGATACACTTGATGCTTCTTACCACTTGCTTCGGATCCGTTTGCGTTACTTTCGATGTTAGCAATACTTCTGTACACATAAAAAACTGAAGTAAATCTTGCCTAAAAAGTTGGTCCTTCGAACGGGATGGCAAACTTAACGTACAATTCATTTACGGCACATTTTAGATTCTTCTTCACGTTTCTAACGTAAAGGGGTAGTTTCAAACTCTGTTGGCATTCAAGGGTCCAGCGAATTAAAAATATTTGTGAAAAATTTGGTCCTTCGAACCGGATCGCATGTCTCAATACCATCCGGTGCGGCTTTAATTAGATGTGAAATACACGTGGCTCTCATCTTCGGAGAGCGCATCTGATCTGATTTCCGTATAGCTCATCCCTTCTTGTTTGTGTATAATAATCCCAGATCAAAGAGATAAAATAAAAGAAAATAACATAATACAGAAGAAGGACATAAGTCTCACTATCAAAATCAGAGCTCGTGAACAAGACGTTGGAGGATAAAATTCGAGATTTGAGAAAATGAATCCAAAATGTGTGCTTTATAATGATCAAAAATTAAAAAATACATCCATCGCTCTATTTAGTAACGCGACCCGGTGCATGTCAGTAGCAGACATGGTCGCACAGGTTATCTGTTGGAGCATTTCGTCTGCTTTGTTTTGTGTGTGTGTCTGTGTGTGTGTATGTGCACTACCATCAAACTCACAGTTTGGTGCGGTTTTATGCTCCTGCTCTATGTGTGTGTGGGACGGGATGCGCGCATAGCAGCGTGACTTTTCGATTCCAATTATCTTAATTAGAAACCCCGAAGCGGAATGGACATGTTGGCGAGTGGTTCCCAATTCGAAATGGAGTCTTTCAGCCACTGTCACCGGGGGCGGTGCGCTGCGACGGTCTCTCCCGGACGCATCTCGAGAGCGTCCGAGGCGGCCATCTTGTCCCTGCTCCGCGCTGTCGGGCAGGATGCCTGGGTCGCTTCAAGCATCCTCCCAACGCAAACCCCCGGCTGGAAAGAGCAGGTAGAGAGGTGGTGGGGGATGCTCAATCGAACATCGAGCTTCCGGGGCATTCAAATTACTGCCGTTACGGATGCAAGTCGCTGGATCCTTGGACGATCCCGCGCGAACGGCTCTGATGGCCGCCGGTGGTGGTGTAATCAAATCACAATAGCGTATTACAGTTCCTGCCTCCTGCTCCATTGCTCCGACACCCAACACAGCATGTGTGTGTGTGTGTGATTCCAGTGCACCAACATTCCCGGGGTCGATCGATTCGCCTTCGCCTCTCGGGCTACTAATTCGGCGACTGCGACTCCCCGTGCTGGCCTATGTACTAAGCCATCGTATCAGGAGCTCCGAACGTCGCTGTCAAGCATGTTTGTGTCTGTGTGTGTATTTGTGCGCATTTCCTGTTCTTCATTCCCCCTTTCCAGTCATCAAAAATTGCAACCAAAGACACTCCCGGGCCCGAGATGGACGCAGACATACACGCTGAGCAGGAAATTCGGATCCTGTGGGAGCATGTGGGGGGGGGGAGAGGGAGGAAAAACAAGTACGAAGCGTTAAAGAAGCAGCCAGCCGGTGTGTGTGGAGGACGATATCTTCGTGGCCTGCCATTTCCCTCCGCGAAAAACTATCCAATGACCGCTCCGGTATCGAACCGAACGGCAGGACATCACATGAAGCAAAAAACCCCATGCACATACACACACACTGCACACACTGATCTGATCGGAGCGCAGCAGAAGGATCTCGCCCCCCTCGGGGAAGGAGACGAGCGTGCGAAACAAAGAAAAAAAGCATCCATCGAGACTAACGAGAGATGGACGGAGACCGGCCGTCCGTCTTCTGGTCCGGTTTGGGTTTTTTGTTTGTTTTTGGTTACGTGTGTGAGTTTCGACAAATAAAACTACATGAGGATTGTGTATGTGTGTGTGTCGAAAAAAAGCACAAAAATCAAACCCACTCCGAAGCGGGGATTTAAAAATGCTGTCCCGCCGCTCCGTGCGGGGATTTTTCATCATTATTATTTCGCTTTTTCTCGCTCTTTCTCTCTCTCCCGGCAGCGCCTGAAAGGTATGCAGCGTGCGCGACAGAACGAAGCCGGGCGCATCCATTGAACGGCGTGTGTGGGGAAAAGGGAACCCCGATGGGCTGAGAAAAAAGCAGCAGCACCGAGATTTGTTTGCATTTGTTCGAATCTTTGTGGCAACGTTTGCGCCAACACCCCATTCCCCGGGCGTTCACATGGTGGTATGATCGCGTCGCGCCGTCAAGCAAACCGTAGCCATCTGTCATGTGTGAAATGTGTTTTTTATGCGTGAAAAGTATGCCATTCGCACCTCAGAACGCTTTGATAAGCGATTCGTGTTCAGGGTGAATATTTTCCGCTGCATATAGTGGGAACGTTGCTGGAAATGTTTAAACATAAACAAATTTATCCTCCTCCAATAGTCTTCCGTTGGAGAGGTTTGTGTCCCGGCTTAATTGCGCCTAACATTATGCTCTTCGTTCTATATTGTGATTATTTTCCATCCGACACTTTGATTGTAGATTTTTACTTTCTGAAATGGGCCATTACCAAAAATTTGTTAACAATATTTTTACCAAAATATTTAAATGAAAAATATACCGAAATTATACAGTTTAGCAAACAAATCTCTAGCTACTGTCTTTTATTTTGCATTATTTATCAAGTACGGGTGAAATAATTTCGTTTAAATGTCGTTTAGTTCTGGTCTGAAAAAAAAACGGCAACACATTGCATACCTGTAGGCGCTAAGGGCAAGAGTGCTGTTTATGTGCCAGGCGGAAGCAAGTATTCACTCAGGTGGTTATGTTTTGCAACTTTTCATACAGACAGGATGGTAAACAAACATAAAAAAGAATGAACTAAATATAAAATGCGATGTTATTATATTTAGTGCAACGAGGCGCTTACCAAGGTGCCATATACGGAGTTATAGATGCCAATTGCTGTATAAAAAGTCAGAACAATCCTATATCGATATATTTCATTGCACATTGCCTACTTTTGGGGCGGATAAGGAGATACGCCATAATGTATGCAGCGAGTGCTACACTAATGCTTTATTATCGTTCTTTTAACGTAACATTTAACGTAGCTCTGCAGTGTGGCAGGTGTTGAAAAACAAGCGAAATCATGGCAAAACATTGAGTGGCCCTTTTCTGTGCCCGGCACTGTACGATGCGTGTGTGTTTTTTATTCTTTTTTATTCGATACTCTATGTTTCCCCACAAAAAAAAACAAAAGAAATCGTTATCGCTCCTCCGCGTTTGCCGCCCATTAAAGAGCGCGTCACTTCCCGGTCTCTTCCACCGCAAACAGTATCGCAAGACTGGACTGGTCTTCCTAAAAAAAAAGATAAAAAATGGGGAAGCAAAAAAAAACACACCCTGGGTGGTGGCTGGGTGGAACCGGGTGGCAATTTTCCGACCAGTTTCCCAACCCCGAAAAAGGGGGGTGGGGGCACAAAAAGCAACGAAATCAACACGCCGGACACCCCCGTTCCCAGGGAGAAGGAACCGAAACAGCGAACAACAACAGCAAAAGCGCATGTGAGTGCCATTGCTTTCCACAAACAAACACGGGCTCACACGTCGCGCCTAGCGTCGGGAAGCGCGTCGAGTGATGGAAATGTTTGCCCTTCTCTCTCTCTCTCTCTCTCGCTCTCTCGCTCTCACGCTCTCTCTTTCTTTTTCTCTCTCGCTCCTCTTACTTTTTCATGAAGAAGGATGCAATTTCTGTATCAACCTCTCTCTTGCA
>KB672491.1:6108323-6125538 GCA_000349145.1 Anopheles dirus | reverse complement strand
TCGTCTAGTATATCAAAAGTTACTTGCTGAGACTAACTGCTTTTCGGCCAAGTTCTTACACACCACAAGCTATGGGTTCGAATCTCAACTGACTATTCTGGCGACAAGTAACAACAAAGTCAATGAATATCTGCAGCGAAAGGCCTAGACCTACTAGAGATTTTTGATGCCAAGGAAGAAAACTTATAACTGACAATCCTTAGCCCAACGCACCATGGATCCTGTCCCGGACTCGACGCGTTCCTCCTAGCCGTATACTGCAGGGGTCGCTCGTGCGGTCGTGAACCGTTTTGCGTGGCCATAAACATGTCACCCAAGGCTACGCTACGGTCTCTGGGTACTCTCTCCCTCTCCGTGAGGTTTTATGGCGCAGTTGCGGTTGCGCTCGTTGCGAGATTAGTGTGGCTCAGGTTAGAGAGATGCGTCACCGTTTCAAAAGAGCTGTTTGCTCAGCTCCCGCTTCCTGTGGATGAACATGAGCACCTGATGCAATGGTTTGATTGATCGTCTGTCGCGCCGTGCACCCGACCAAGGTTGGTGCTAATTGGCGCGCAATATCTGCCCGTCGTTCTGGAGGACTCGCGCATCTTTTATGGGCGCCGTCTCGACCCTTCGCGTCCGTGTTTTTGACGTTTCGCACGTCACTTTCGCTGGTAATATTTTTATCGATTTACTACCCTCCAGGCAGAGCGTTAATCGTCGCGCTCGCGTCCACCCGGTCCTTCGGCTATTGCCGTTGTTTTATTGTATCTTCCCAATCAGCTTCAGCAGCAGTTATTGCCCGCACGGTTTGCCCATAGTGTGGCAGGGAGAGTTCGCTTTTTTCTTCTTATTATATCCCTCCCTGCTCCTTGTGCGCCTTGTGTGCTATCGGCGCACTATTTTCAATCCGAGAACGTTCCATACGATACGGTTACACTGTTCCTGGCTCCTGGAGTGGGTGTACATGCACGGTGCACGGATTAGAAAATCGTAGAACGGTCCGGACACGATCGGAGCGCGAAAACCGGAGACAAAATCGGCAACAGCAATAACGCACACACACAGATGCACACAAAACAACAAAAAAAACAGATACGTCCCCGTGTGCTCATGAGCACATAAAGACCGGACGGACCTGAACCTTAAAACAACCCCACTCCACCCACCGCCCCACCCTACTCTGCTCGGCCTGGTGAACATGTCGTTTATTTTCTTTGCGTAACGATTTTTTTGCCGCTCTCTCTCTGTATGTGTGTTTTTTTTTGCTCCCCTTGTTTCGATTTTCTGCAGCCGATCTTCCGCTGCAGATGGCCCGGCCTGGGGATGGGTTTTCCAATTTTCCTCCCCGGCAGCAAAATCAATCGAAATGCAGCGCGCGCGCGGATAGCGCGGGGTGGCCTTCGAGCGACCGGGTTTCGAGTGGCCGGCCGGCCGACCGACAGCGGACAGTGCACAGTGACGGGCGAACTTAGCGGTCCAGGTAGAATATTTAATGTCGTGCTTTGTTAAAATGATCATCCTTCAGGAAGAGAAAAAACATCAAAAAATTGCTAAACAGCATTTCTTCTCTTCAGAGAAACATCGGGAAAAACGATAATAACAATCAACTTGTTCTTTGACGAGAGTAACGTAACGAAAGGATGATTATAAAACCAAAAACAATCTGTTTGTGGGTTAATATTCCTCTTCAATTCTTCTACGAACCTTGGATGAAAAAGAAACAACAAAAAAGTAGGCGCTGAAACCTGTGATATGAAGCGAACGAAACCATAAAACGTGATAGACAAATTCACCAGAATATAAAGAAAAGAAAAGAAAACAGACTGCTCTTAACAAGTGATGCTAGTCTCTGATCGTAGTCATGATGTGTTCAGTGTATTAAAGGAGAATATAACCCAACCGCCTAATAAGAGAGAGAGAGGGAGAGAGAGAGAGAGAGAGAGAGAGAGAGAGAGAGAGAGAGAGAGAAATAAAACAGGAAAAGAAGGGCACGACGGCTTGGATTCAAATTATAGAACAATTTTCCTATTTTGTATTTGATTTGTTTATCATCTAACTTTACTAAATGACAAAAACAAACATACGAAAATAAATTTAAAAAATATGGGTCGTAAATATGCATAAGTAATTTTTCTGTCATTTGTCATTTGTATCATTTTCTAGAAGAAGAAAATGAAAATAATAAGAAGAAGAAGAGTTTTTTTAGTTTATTTTGTGAAAGTACTGTTTATAGTTGATTTTCAAACTATACCAAATAAAAGAAATACGAAAATACATAAAATTAATAAAATTAATAATAAAACTAATAAATAAATAAATAAATTGGGTTGAAACAACTGAAACCAGTATTTCCTTTCTTTGTTGTCAAAATGGGATGAAAACAGATGCTAACTCCTTCCGGAGGATTGGTTTATTCATTTGTTTATGTATTTGTTTTTACATTATCTGTTTTTTTTTGTACCGGTAAAAAGGTTAAATAACTTATTTTTATGATCAGACCCGCAAGTGAACAGATTTTTGGCACGCACTGTAAATTAACGTACGGGAAGCAGGTCCCGTCCGCATTTGATAGCCCGACCGTTGCACGGTGTCCTGTCTCGGGGTAGGGGCGCGGCCCGAGAACGGTTCCCTCGGTCCGAGTTTTTTGTGTTTCTTTTTTTTTCGTTCGATCCTCGCTCGCTCCTTTCGCCTCACCAGCAGGGGCGAGATGACGGAAAAGAAAGGACTCGAAACTGCATTTTGGAGCAAAAGCAACGAAAACAACAAAAAAACACACACACGATTTTCCAGCAGGCTTACGGTATCAGGCAGGCTAAGACGGTGGAGGTAAATGGTTCTTATTAGAAAGTGAGAGAGAGAGAGAGAGAGAGAGAGAGAGAAGAAGAAGCGGCAGGATGTGACGGTGCAGCATCGGTGCAAATAGTCGGCGGTATATCGACAGCATCCAGGCGCCGCGCTGGTCAGTCAGGCACGTTTGACATTTTTATTTTCGGTTTTTATGTTTTATTTTTTACTTCCGTTCGCCTCCTCGTGCTTAATTCATTTGGTTTATCTATTTGGCGCGATGGCGACCAACGAGCGACCGAGCGTTCCTATATGCGTTTTGCCTGTTTTTTGTACTTTCTTTTCTTCCTTTTCGTTTTGTTTTCTTTCCGCTTTCCTGCGTATGTGTGGTCGAGAACAGGCAGCGGATTTTGGTTGGTCCAGAGCGTTTTCGAGGAGGCGTTGTGCATTCCAAATGCATCGGAATGTGTACGTGTGTGTGTGTGTGTTAGTAGCAGCAGCAGTAGGTGCTAGAGTTTCCCGAAGACGAAGGCTCATGCGTGGGATGCTTCTTTGTGTGTGTGTGTTTTTTTTCTTCTCTTGATTAGAAGAATCTTTCAAGAGTTTTTCTCATTTTCTTTATTGTATATGTAACTTCCAATCCATAGTGGACACGGGGGTACATCGAGATCAAAAAGCATCATTTTTTAGATATCGAATAGACTTTCTTCAAATATATAGTTACATACATCGGACAAGCCCAAAAAGAACATAGCTCGTTTGTAAATAAGTTCGAAGAAATGGAAAAAAGGAATTGTTAACAAATACAGTAAATAAATTTATAATTGAATAGCAAATATCTACTCAAGGAGTTGTTCAACTGTGAGGATTTTTATAGTTTTGGATAGGAAATTGAATTCTTTATCGTTTACACTAATTAAAAAACGAATTTACGGAAAGTAAACTAAAAAAGTACCAAAACTTAATCGAAAGTAACGAAAGTAACGACGAAAAACTATAATCTCCCTGCTTCTTCCTCGTTCGATATATACGAAAATGGAGGCCAACATTTCCTCTAACTTTTGATTAAGAAAAGCAAATAAAAGACATGGAGAAATTATCGGCTACATCAATTCATAAGCAGACATAGTTAACACTTACGGTCAAATGGATCGAATATTGTTTTCTTGCGAATCGTGGTGTCAATTGACTCCTAGAAGGTCCTAGTTTTGGCAATTGTTGACCGATTGGGCTTAAATTTTAACCGATATACGACGGATCGGTAGAGGGCAAAGCATACATGAGAACGTCTTTAGGCAAAAAAAAATCTTTCAAGCAAAAAAAGAGTTTTGGCGTATTTTGTATGCATTTTTCTACATTTCTTAAGTGTTTCAAGGTTACTGGTTCATTGATACGTTCGGTTTTCGATTTTTACGATGTGTTTGAAGCGATTAACATCGTAAATAAGCCAATTTCCGGCTACTTTGATCGTTTATTATACATGTTACGGGTGTTGGATCAGCAAAAACTATAGATGGTTTGAAAGGTTATGTTTTCAGTATTCTGACAAATTTTAAATACTGAAATACTAAATACGAAAAAATACTAAAAATCCTAATGCACGAAACTTCGTATTTTGGGGTCAAAAAGTGCATAAAAAAGTAATAATAAAAAAGTGCATAAAAAAGTAAAAAAAAAGAAAAAAATAAGTGTTTAAAAATGTTATCAAAAAATCAACAAAAGACGTATTTTGTTATCACCCACAACTTAGTAGAACAATATTTTAATCTATCTCTTCAATTATAATTCTAAAAAGCGGGTAAATTTATAGTTACGGAGTGAATGGACAAATAGACGAATTACGAACAATGTATAGTGGCGCCATCTATAGGAAAATATAAAAAAATCTCATATTTTTACTTTTTTTTCAACAAGAGCAAGTGCAATCCATTACATTGAACTTCGTAAGTAAAACAAACCTGATTCTTATGCCGGCAGTTGTACCGTGGGTGCCCACAGTGCATTCGAATCGTTCCGTCCCGCGAGGCCATCCGTGATGGCTCACGTGATGGCGAAGAAATGCAATTAATTTGAAATTTTTACTGCTTCAACTGCGTGGACACTATCAAAAACTCGCCCTCGGAGGTGCTTCGGAGAGCAACTGGTCATGCTGGGGCGAGACTGGGCGCCGGCAGGATCAACGGATGGAATGCAATTGAGCGCACTTTATTTGCAAAACAAGTTCGGTTATAAATTCCGCCATATATTAAGATTGATGCTGCCAGGCGCGGGATCGTAAAGAAAAGCGGCCAGGATCGTAAAAATGGATTAAAAAAAACTATGATCGTAACCCGGGTCGGAGCCGCTGCAGTTAGTGCCACTTGGCTGAAGGTCGCGACGTTCGATTTAAACGCTCGTAAAACTTGAACGGAGCTTAGATGTCTTGAAATGTCTATAAACATATCGGCGTTGTTCTATAATAGCTCACCTGCCTTCGCGCTTAACGGTTCACGTAGCTAGCAGTAGTTTGGTGGTTATGTGCTCACAAAGTTATTTTTGCAAAGTTTCTACTCAAACAGGACGTTTTACCCAACTAGTTTTGAGAGGATTTTGTCTCAGCTTTTGCCACCGAACAAAGACATCCTTCATTATAGCAACAACAACAAAAAACACAACATAAAAACACTTCCACAGCGAAAATGCGCTTCCTCACTCGATCTCTCACGCTAGCGGATGCTTTTTTTATGATGAAAAAGCTCTCGCTTTACAGAATCAATCCCCCCCCGGTCGCCGGTCGCCTTCGTTTCCCAATTTTCGCCATCCCCAAGTCCTGGTGCATTAGTGCAGCGCGTGCAACGATGACGAACGACGAAGCGAAATTTTCCTTCGCTTCTTCCCACCCGAAATGCCGATGCTCATCCATCATTTTGGATTCCACAAATCCTCCTCCTCGCGCGGTGCAACCGCGTGCGAGATACAGTGCTGTTCCAGACACTAGAGTCGCCCCCCAAACGAACCCGGAGTGGCTGATGCATCCCCTTAGCGCCTGAATGTATGCACCACGCGCTGAAGGCGTTTCTACGCCCGCACGCGATTGATCTCGAGCAATCCCAGTGTAGGGGAAAATCGTTATTAAGGTGATTTTCGTTGCAAATTGCAAACTTTCGCGGCTGATTGAAGAAAAAAATGATTTCTAATGCATGGTAGTTTATTTTGAAGAAAATATCCATAATGCTAGTTGGTTGGGATTTATACCAACTGTCAAAACTGTCAAAACTGAGCTGACAGCGTCATAGCAGACAGGTAAACAAAAATAGCACATGTAAACAAATGGTTTGTTTACATGCGCGAATAATCAGGAGAAATACGCAGCCCAGTGTAAAAAAATCGTTACTAAGGTTCGCTGCAAATTGCATACTTTTAGGGCTGCTTTAAAGATGTGAGTTGTGCAGTATGGTATTTTATTTTGACAAATATATTTATGATACTATTTGATCCTTTTTGCCAACTGTCAAAATCACTGAGCCAGCTAAAAAAAGTCAATTTAAACAAATCATTCGATTCTGGAAAAAATAGTTAAAATAGGAATAAAGGTTATTGTTTTGTACAACAAAACAAGAAGTTTCTATCTTGCACCGATTTCAGTTGTAAACAATCGCTGCTGCAAAATATAAACAAGTAATTTTGACAGCTGTCAACGAAAAGTCACTTGGCGCAGTTTTTACGTCCTCAACTGTCAGTGTTGGTATTCTAAAGTGTTTTTTACATTTAAAAAATGCACAAAATTCACATTTGCAACATAAATACGCCAGAGAGCACCTTCGTGCTCTTGCAATCATTTGTTCAAGCTAGTGAAACCGTGTCTTTGATTTTGACGGCTTAAAGAAACGCTGCTGCCGGGCAGAGCGAACAAAAACGCGGCACAACATTATTTAAATTCACACACTCCGAACTCGTCCCGCGGTAAGCAGTATCCACGCGTCCGTTACTGTCCGAACGAGTGGCAGCAAGCGAACGGCGCCAATCGTTGATCCCCGCAGATGATGGTTGGTGTTGTTTTTCCTGTACTTTCCAAAAGTTGCGAAAAGGGGGTGGAGATAGTTTAACGGCGCCGTCAGGCAGGCATCAAATGAGCAGGCGATACGGGAGGAGTTTCCCAGTGTGTGTGTGTGTGTGGGATCCTTTTTTTGTCCCGCTGCAAGCGTAAGCTTAAAGGGCCAAGGTTCATTTGTCAGCGTCAAAAAGTGACGCAACGAAACGGCCTGTAAAACGGGCGATGCGGGCGACCGCTACGATTTTCGTCGCCGAAACCGTCGTCGTCCTCCTTCGCGCGTCCTTGTTTCTTGCCATTGTTTCGATGCAGCAACGCTGCAGCAGCCTCCCGGTCCTCCCGAGGACCGAGTGACAAATGAACGCGAGCGCGCGCTCCTTTTTTTTCTCTCTCTCTCTCTCTTTTCGATCGGTTCAACAACAAGGATGCGCCGCGGGAGAGGGCGCTGCGGTTGAGCGGCGGGTCGCTGGGGGGGGGGGGGGGGGGGGGGGGGGGGGGGGGGGGGGGGGGGGGGGGGGGGGATGGCTGCCAAAATGCATAGCCATCCATCTTGCCCGCAGCAGTGGCCCACGGTACGGGCTGCACAGCTTCCAGCGGCAGAAGAGCACTTTTCCAGAAGCCATCAATCCTTTTTTGCGACGTCTGCGGAGCGGGACAGCGGGATGTTGCAGACGGCGGGAGCAGCGCACCGCGGGATGGAGTTAGCGTCCTAGCAAATCCTAAACAATCTCGTCATCATCATCATCATCATCACCATCAGCGTCGTGAGAGAAGGGGACGAGCAAGCAAAGGAAGCTGGGTGGCTCTGCATACTTCAAACACGATTACACAGCGTCCATTGCGATACATTAGCAGGACGCATCAGCAGCATCACTGAAGTTGTGAGACATTGGATCTGAAGTCACAGTAACAGGGGGCAGATGTTGGAGCAAGCTAGGTGATGTCGGACATGCTAAAGCCTAAGTAAGCCCAAGTAAACCTATCACCACCAGTGCGAGCAAAAGGTCTGCTTCGTGGTGTGTTGGCGGATCAACCTGTGCATTTCTTGGCTAATAGAAACTACAGGTAGAGAGTGCTATAAATGAAGTCAACTCGCACTGACGGCGA
This sequence comes from Anopheles dirus, assembly GCA_000349145.1. NCBI lineage: Eukaryota > Metazoa > Arthropoda > Insecta > Diptera > Culicidae > Anopheles > Anopheles dirus. Next base: position 6,117,635 of record KB672491.1, on the reverse strand, counting down.
GGTCGATCAAAATCTTCCAGACACTTTTTCCATTGTTGAGTTCTAGCAACTTCCTAGCCGGGTGTTCCGATAATCACTCGGTGATGTTTATCCTCATTGAAACCTTATACCTCTTTCAAGGGGGGATGTTCGCTACATTCAAAAGAGTTCATCGATGTTTTGCTTGGAATTGCCATTAGGTTTTAGGTATTGGTAGCTTCGGATACAATTACTAGCACTAGACTTCCGGGAAACGAGGCGTGATAAGAGATCGATACAGATGTTTGGGATACAGATCCGGTCCAGATTTTACGGCACCCTAAACTTGAGCAGCTAAACTTGAGGAATGCCATTTGTTCTACCAGACAGCGATGGTTCTTTCTGGAGCGCTTGGATCACTTTGATCCTTCGACCCGGGTAGCGATCAGTTTGCTCAGTTATCAAAGACTTCCTACTGGAGAACGGAAACAACTGGCTGCAATCGAGTCCGTAGTCTGGAACATTTGGCAATACTAGTAACTGCCAACGGCCGAAATCAATACCCGAAATGTCCTTGCTGTCCCGAAATCTTGCCGACACCCTCCAAAGTCTCCAAACCGAATATCGCTTTGATCTGCGAACGCGACGCTTTCCACCACCGCTTCCAACTGCTCCCAATCGCGCCACGCCGTGCATGTAGCATCTAATTGATGTCCGCACCCGTTTGGGCCCGAAACTTGAAACAGCTCGCACAAACCCCCGTCCTACGCTCCCTCCACCGGGGGGTAACATGTAACACGGGCACTCTGGCGAACAGACAAAAAGCGTATGGGCTGTGTGTTTTTTGCGTACTTTTCCCCCCGGCTTTTCCGGCTGTTGGCAGGCGCGCGCGCGCGCGCGCGCGAGAAAGAGACGAACGGAACGGGACGATCGGGAAACTGACCACAGCACCGGAGCACCCGGTGCTGTGTGTGCGTGATGAGTGCGGCAAAAAGCTCGCCCAACTGGAGGGGAACGAACGACGTGAGCGCCCGCACGCGCGCGTGTGGCGAAAAGCTGCGCGTGTGCGAGAGCGAGACGCAGCGAGCGAAAGTTCGCCTTGGTTGGGGTTTCGCGCGTGCTGAGCGCGTGAGTGACCCGTGAGCGACCCGAAGCCGACACGCAAACACTCAAACGGTTCTGTGCGGTTCTTTCTCACTCGCTCTCGCTCTCTCTCTCTCTCTCTCGCTCTCCCGCACCGACGCGTGTCGTCTGCCGTAACGTTAGCACGCGCTTCAAGCTCGCGCTCAGCTTCCGTTTCCGTCTCCCAACGCATTCACTCTCACTCTCTCTCACTCGCTCTCTTGCCTGCGTGCGGACACGGGAGCGAGAACGAAACACGCTGGGAGCGCTCATCTCTTACTCGCCCTCTTTCTCTCTCTCTCTCTCTTTCCAGAACGCACCGCGGTCACTCACGCGGGTGTGCGTTCCCGTGCCGCTATCTGTCTCGCTCGCTCGTCTGTCGCACGGTTGGGTGTTCCCGCGTGCGCTCTCAACCCGGGAGGGAGGAAGAAACAGCACACTCACACACACACACACGGACGCCAGTCCGAGACCCGAAGCCGGTGAGCGCGAGTGCGGTCGTCGTGGTCGCATTCGCCCGTGCCAGTAAAGTGCAGCAGCAGCAGCAGCACACAACGCAACGCAGCAGCAGCAGCAGCAGCAGCAGCGGCAGCAGCGCCCAGTGTGTGTAGAGTTTTAGAGCGAGCGAGGCAAGCGACACGATATCGGACGGGCGGGAAAAGTAGTCATCATCCCCCACCCCCCACCCCCCCCTCCCACCTCCCAATCCAAGGGTTTGGAGAGACCAGCAGCATACATACACCACATCCTTTCGCACGCGTTTAGACGATTTTACACATATCAAACCACCCCCGCCCACCGGCCCCCCCCCCCCCCCATTCAGTGACTTAGAACAGGCAACCACCCCCCCCCCCTCCTCACACGGTTTCCCCTTAGCGCTGCACCCACCTACCCACCCTGCATGTGCATTCTAAGACTCCGCGAGAGCATCGTCGTGTGCGTGTGTCTATGTGTGTGTGTGTGTGTACGTATGTTTTTTCGCGCTTTGGTGCGCGCTGCCCGTGCGGTTGCGACCGGTCGCGCTCGGCCGTCGCAAGTCAGTCACAACAGAAACGCCACCAGCAGCGGACGCGCGCCACACGCCATTCTCTATACATACATATATACATATATATATATACATATATATGTATATATATATATACACACATATATTTATAGTCCTGCCAGTGTGTGCTAACAACAACGTACGTCTTTTTTTTTGTTTTGTTTGGCTCTCCACCCGCATCCCCAACGTCCCATTTCCCGCCGGCTTACCGTAGGGCCTGGGAGTCCTGTAACACCGAGACAGTCCTACTGTGTGCTCCTCTGTGCCCGTTGGGGACACTCGGAAGTTGCGTTTGGCTAGATTTGTGTTTCGTGCGTGTCTGTGTTTGTGGATGTGTGTTTGGTTGGTTCCGCCAGCGCCAAGTGTTAGGACACCTCAGTGCGTGTGCTCCTGGTCAGGTGTTGTTCGCCGTGCGCACTAGCAGGGCCTGATCCGACGAGTGCTTCTGTTTCCAAGATTTTGGTTTTGGTGTGAAGTTTGTTGGCAAATTGGACACTGGAATTGAGGCTCACCCTTAAGCAGGGGACGAGATGGTAGTGACGCGTGCCGGAGTCCTTCAAGATACGCTTCTCCACCAAAAGGACTACCTATCAACTGCTCTTCGTACTAGTGCTGCGTGTCCTCCAGGCATCACCTTCGGACTTCATCGTGTGATCATGTGTGTGTGCGTGTTTTTTTGTTGTTGTGGACCATTGTGCGCTGAGGACTAACACGAGAACCAACCAAATCTATCAACCACCAGCCAGTATGGCAAGCCAACATTCACACCCAACCAAACCGCACAACGAAAGGATACCTGGCTGGTCACCACCACCGGCAGATAAGTGATCGTGTGCTATCCAGCTTCTGCGATTTGCGACGACTAGGCTAATGGATATCGGGTTTAGATCCAACGCTAGCTTATTTGTTGGACAAAACTCACCCCAGTGTCTCTAAGAGACTGAGCCTCAGACCAGTGTCTGTAAGAGACTGAGCCTCCTAACAGACTCTTGTGTCAGATTTTATCTCTAACGTGTTTTTTTGTTGTCCTCCTTCCTTTTCTAATCCTTACGATCGTTTGTGTTCGTTTGTGTGAATGTGTTGTTCATTGCAGGGCTTCGGAAGCAAACACCGACAAGAACGAGAGTCCGCGCGCGCATCTGTGTGTATGTGTGTGTGTGTGTTTGTCTGGAGGTATTCAGCATAAAAAGCGTTCAAGATACAGCCTCCAGTGACACAGTTTTCCTACATCCTCATCCGTTGCGGCAAGAAAAGAATGCGTTGCGCGTGCTGCTACTAGCCGAAGATACGAAGAAAGAGAGCTAGACAGAGAGAGAGAATAAAGAAAGAGAGAGAGAGTGGGAGAGAGTGAGGAGAGCAAAGTGTTGTGCACCAAGCAAACAGCCGACCGGAATCAATCAAGCCTCCTCCGCAACAAACAAACGCAACGGAAACCGACTGCTACTACTACTACTATTACTACTTCTGCTACATCTTCTCCTCCAAACTACTCTTCTGCGCAACACCTGACAAACAACCCGGATTACTAGACGGCAGGACTCGACTCGTTCGGCAGCATCGTGTCCGTCACCTGTGCGTGTGTGTGTGCGCCCGTTTTAAGTGTGTCGCGGGAATAGTGGATGTGAACCGGAACTGGACCCTGCTGCATCCGGAGCCACTCCAAGCGGAGGCAGGGGGAGGGGTGTGTGTGTGCGTGCGTGCGTGCGTGCTGGAATCCTAGCCGGTCCGGCTAGGACGGCCGAAAGTGACGGCAGCATCACGGCGTGGAGCGATAACTTCCTAAGATGGTAGCCACCTGCCACACCAGCAGCGCGTCGAGATCATCGTGTCAGCAAGCAGCCGTCCCCTCGGGGTAGTGTGGCCAGCGCCAGAGCACCGCAGAGCGCACTGCAGAGACCGGACAGGCCCGCAGGAAGCGTCCGAGGAAGGCTAGATCGCGGCTCCACAGCAGGGGGAAGTTCTGGGACGCGTCCAGCAGCAGCAGCAGCACCGTCCACGCCGGATGAGCTGAGGTGTTCCGAGTCCCGGCGGAACTGTCCAAGACCACCGGAGCGCTGCGGGATCGGGACCGTCTCGCCGGCGGACGTCTCCCCACCCATCCCTCCCCACTCCCCCTCCCCCCCACCGCCCCTCCGCAACCCACACCACCACCTCCCGCAGACATGTTGGTGTGGGCAAGGTGCGTCCGGAACCAACCGACTAAGTGAGCCAAGTGTTTCTGTGAGTGAGTGGGTGTGTGTGTGTGTGTGTGTGCCTGTGTGAGGGCACGGGTCCGGTGTACCCCGGGCCCCCGGGTGCGGGCCGAGGCGAAGAATTTTCTTCAATCAAAATTTTAAGAAGTTCCTGCAGAAGACGAACCATCAGCATCAACTACGAAACACAGCCCGCCGGAAGACACGCGTCTGTGTGTGTGCGTTTGTGTGTTGCGTGTGTGCGTGTGCTTCTTTTGTTCACTTTTTGTGCGTGCGTGTGTGCGGTTGCGTGTCGTAGTATGGTATTGCAGGCCGGCAGCGGAGAGTGGCCGCTCCGCGCACCGTGACTGGCTCAGTACGCAGTGTACGTAGAGGAGCCGCCTAGTGACTGTGTTCGGACCTACGGTACGGTGCAGCAGTTGGGCGCACGTTTGACTGGAGCAGAGAGAGAGTGTGTGTGTGTGTGCAAGAGAGAGAGAGAGAGTGAGAGAAAGGAAGATAGCAGAGGGCAGACGCATCTCACGCATCACGCCTACAAGACCTACAACAAACTCCTCCACAATCAACCACAATCTACACCGGCGTCGCACGGAGATCTCACCCAACGCTGGAGTACTCGCCACCGAGCGCCTCGAAGAAGCCAACGCCATCCGTAACCCTGACCACCTGACGCACGCACACGGTCCAGGGGTGCTTCACGGCGGCGCGTTGCGTGCGGAGTGTGCGTGATCCTCCTCAACAGCTTCCTCATCGTCTCGCGCCGATCTCCTCCCCGCTGCCAGTGGTGTAACGCAAGTCAATCAATTCGGCGGGCACGGTGCTCCGCGCTCTGTCTCCTGCTGAAGAGTGTGATCCTTGGCCGTGCCGTGCGAAGTGTGTGCCTGCTAGTGGTGTCCACCGTATACGTGTGTGCGCGCGCGTGTGTGTGTGTGTGTGTCTGTAACCGACCGATCGACCATCAAGCCGTGCACTCCACTCGACGGGTCCCGCGGCTTTGCCCACAATCAACCGAACGTTATATATGGAGTGCTGGACGGGTAACGCCCGCTTGGCGAAATTCTTCGATTAAGGTAGGTGTGTTACGATTACGTCGCGATACCGCAGGATCGTCGCGGGTGCAAGCCGCACCGTCCGCAGTATCGATGGCTGAGATTCGAGAATGTACCGAACACAGAGGGTCGTGCGATCGTTTCAGACCTGACGATCGTTTCAGGCTTTCTTCGGCAACCTGAGGCAAGAACTTGAAGTTTACTAGCGTTGCTGGTCAGGTCGTTGCGTTTACAACAAGGAGTGCATCGATGATGAGCGCTTCCACAACGATAGACATCTCCCATATTCCAACGCTTTGGGACGTTTTCCGATGTGTCATTTCTTGCGCCACCTGAATCGTTTCTTGCACGCAGATCATCTCACGTCTAATGCCAACACGAACAGATCTCGATACACATTCTGGGATGCTGATGTACCAGACCGTAAAACAGTCCCAATATTACAGAAGTTCCAAATGCCCCAATGAGAACGGTGCTCCCAAAACTACGCCGTTGTGCACATTCCAAATTCGTTCGTGCGTGTGGGTCGTTGTGTTCTCAAGTTTTGTAACGCGGACACCAGCGCACACAGCCAACAGTAGTGCATCGTGTGTGTGTGCGTGTGTCCTGGCCGTCCGGCAAATCCCAACGCATCCGAGCTCCGTTTCGGGAGAGACCTTCTGGTCGTGTTTCGCCCCCAAAAAGTGGAGTTGTTTTGGTTTTTGCTGCAGCGGCGGACCTGCGTGTCCTGTAACTCCTTGCTTTCGGGTACGTCCTAGACGTAGGTGATACGTGCTGGTATGTGTGTGTGTGCCCATGCGTATGTGTAGGTGAGTGTGTATGTGTCCATCGATGGAAAATCTATGGAGGCGTGGCTAAGGAGGCCTCATAAGCGCCCATCCGCAGCCGCCCTCTCGAACGGTTTTTGTTTTGACAAGGGTGGGCCGCCATTTTTCTTCCTCCCTGCTCCCGTCTCGCTCGCACACACACACGCTCTCTCTTTCTCTCTGCTACGCTCGCTTTGGGGCGCGCAAGTGCGTTCACTGTAGTGTTTTTTTCAACTTTCTTCACCACCACCACCAACCAACCATCCCTTGTTTGACCCCTTGGGCGCAGCGCTAGTACAAAGGGGGAACTAGCTTATCATCATCGAAAGACTTCGGGCCAGGCAGCAACGCGTCGTGCACAAGTGTCCTCGATTTACCGTCCAGCTTTCCGCCGTGGTTCCTGTCACGTTTTCTTCACGCCGCTGGTTGCCGTTTTTTATTCCTGTGTGAGTGTGTGTTACGCTGTTGTTATCCTCCTCCGTGCTCAGTTTTTGGCCCTTGCGATGCACACAGCCAGGCATTTCTGCACACTGGCGTGTCCTCCGTGCTGTCGTCCTTGTCACACTCGCTCGCTCGCTCCCTTTCCCGGCTTGCATCCTGCTGCATCCTCAGGAGTTCCCGAGCGGCTGCACTCACGCGCGCGCCCCATGTAGTAGTCGTAGCGCGGGCGGCGCGTAGTAGTGACCGGGTGGTGTTGGGCAGCCGCCGGACTAGGAACCCACAGGCACATGCGAGCGGAGGAGCGACATTTTGGAGCCCTGGTGCGGATCGCACACAGCGCCGCCAGCAGAAGCGGGGCAGGACCCGTCGGAAGGTGTAGTGTTTGCTGTGCCTGTGTCGACTGCAACCGTGAAGTGGGAGTCAGGGAACGACCGGTCTACATGGAACAGGTAGGCAGGGAAGGGGAGTCGCACTGACGCAACTTTTCCAACGAGCCCAGAAGACCCGAAAGTTTGGGATGTGCGTCGTTACTTTGGTTTACAATATACCGCTCTGTTCGTCCGTGCTGGCAGAGGCAGCGCAGTACGGCATAACCTCAACTTTTTGACACCGCACTGGGAGCAGGACGGAATAGCAGCGGACGAACGTAGTGAACCAGCGTCACTCCGATTTCATTGCTTTTCCGAATCGATAGCTCTTTTTCTGGTCTCCCCCTCCCCGTGTCCCTGCTTGTCTATAATCGTGTTACCGATCAGTTTTCGCTCCCGAACCTGCTGCTTCTTCTTGTTGTGTGCGGCGTCTTTTTCTCGTCGGTGGCTCCTTTCGGTGGTGCGTCGGCGTCGGCGCTGCCGTAGCAGCCATCATGTTATCCCATTTTCGCCAGAAGCGCAACTCGCCCCTCTAGCGCGCCCCCATTTCATCCACATCCCGGTGTTCTCTTACCTGTTTTGTTTGCGAGTGCTGCTGTTTGTAATTTGTTTTGCTTTTTTTCGCCCCCACCACTCGCCATTGTTCGTTGGAGTCCTTCCGACGGCTCCTACTTCGATTGGGCCAGTTTTCGGCAGTATCCGACACAAAGGACCTGAAACGTTCGGTGAGGACAACGGCGGGCTTTGTTCGCTCCCTTTTTTTTTTGGCGTCCCCATCCACTGTAACGATTGGTCAAAACCCCAGCTACCAGTCCCGAGTGTGTGTTTGTGTTGGGTTGTGACCATGGCAGAAGGATCGTCGCAGGATTTTCGGGTCTAGCCCCTTGCGCCCACGTATTGACGCGTGTGCACGCGAGATAGACAGAGAGTTGGAGAGCGAGATAGAAGGGGAGACGATCCAAAGGCACGTTGGGAGGCGGATTTATTGGAAAAAGACCTCCCCGAGTGGCTGGAGTAGTATGCGTACCAGTCCGGCATTACAGGCAACGCCGTTCTAGCGGATATTCGAGCAAAAGCTATACCTATAACTACGCTAGACCGCACCAGGTCTCCAGAAGCTGTGGAGCAGAGCACCGGACAGACACCAAGATCTTCCTTTGTTTTGCAATCGTCCTCAGCAGTACCGTTACCGCTCGGCTGGTTTCTACACCCACAGCACCACACAGCGCTTGGCTCGAAACTTGGCCAGGATCGGCCAGAAACGCGTACACACCCTGCGCGTGACGGTTGGAGAGGAGTACGAGCGTGTTTTTTTTGTGCGAAAATTTCGCGCGGAAAAAATATTAGCACAACGATAAAAATAACACCCATCACCACCTTCGCCGGCGGACGGCGACTGATGGTGGCCCCCGTCGGGGGACGGGGTGGCAATTAGCGAATCTCTTTGTACGCGGCACCGCGCCCCGTCCCCCCAACCTGGGTCTCCTTGCACGGTGGCACGGCGGAGATCTTCGCGACCTTCGCACATATATCCAGCGTGTCTGGTGTGCCGATCGATCGATCTCCCTCTCTGCAGCGCCGTGGACCCGACCCGGTGTCCCGGTGTCCTCTGCCTCTCCTTCCAACGTCCAACACGGGAGGTCTTGATGTTGGGATGACGGACCGTTTTTACGCGTGCGACAGAAATAGATTGCGAAATTCTTCATCCGAGCGGCGGGTGTCCCTCGCTCGTTTGCGAATCCGTGCGGACTCGGGAGGGGGAGTGCGAGCACGCCACCCCGCCCTGGCGCTCATCCGATGCGTGAGTGCGTGCGTGCGTGCCGTTCCAACCACCGAGCTTCGGTTTCGTCAGTTGTGTGACCCATTTCGGGGGCACTCGATCCTTCTGCCTGGGCCGCAGGTTCTCGGCGGAGCACTGTTGGAGCGGGTCGGCGTACTCCGCGGCTGACGCTGTGCGTTATTAGGTAATGGGCCCGGCAGCGACGTCTAGTTTTTGTATTAATAGAACTTTGGCCGGCGTCGCCACCAGAACGCGCGACTCCTGCCTGGCTTCCACTCGCACCGTGATGGATGCAGCTGTCGGGTGCACGGCATCTGGATCGGTGCATCGATCGCGGTCGTGACTGGCTGATCCGGATCTGGCTTGCGAGTGATCCTCCGTATTCGATACTTAGGACCTGAAGCTCTTTCCACATTCAGCTGTTGTAGACATAACCTAAATGTTGCCGTTTGCAGAGAACATTGTCATGGCGATTGTGTATCTCAAACTGAGATCCAGGTTCAGACAAATTTGAATCTTGAAAGAGTCTTGAAAGTATCCCAAGGGAA
>KB672491.1:6073701-6088410 GCA_000349145.1 Anopheles dirus | reverse complement strand
GATGATGATGATGATGATTGAGCTGTACGTGTGTTTTTCAACGCATGAAATTAGCCCTCACCTTCGCCTGGCACCGCAAGAAAACTGGCACCAGAACAGGAGGAAGAGAGAGCGAGAGAGAAAGAGAGAGAGAGAGAGTGTAACGAAAAAAAATGCAAGTGCACAAATCAGAAAAAAATGATATGAAAGAGAACGGGAGGGAAAGAAAGTCTACATGAAACAAAAAACAGTCAAAAAGAAGGAAAAAGAAATGGAAGAAAGAGTGGCTAATAATAATGATATTAACTAATGATACACAATAACGAATTACGCTCTCTTTTTCTTTTAGATCATCTCTCTCTCTCCCTCTCTCTCTCTTTCTTTCTCTTTTTCTCTATTATGTCGCTTTCTTTCTTTTCTACTTCTTCAAAAATGCATAAATTGCACTTTTTGCATGCATTCCTTTTTTTCTGAGTTTTTTTTTGCTGTTGCATTTTTCAACTTCTTCTGCCCGTTTGTGGACAAGATTTTCGCCGCATTTCCTGTCTTTTTTTTGCTTTGTTTTGTTTTACCTTTTTTATTTTCAATTATTGCGTGCGCTCAGTTCTCTTCTGCATTCCCTGCTCCCCCTGCCAGCGGCACTGTATGTGTTGTGCGTGTGCGTGCGGTTTGTTTGTGTGTGTGTGTTTTTGTCTTATTTCAAGCAGACTAGCTGAGAATAAGTTATTTTGCGTCGAAAGAGCCCCAAAAGCAACGTTTCGCTACCTTTCGGATGTTTATGAAAGCAATTTCGACAGGGTTTGCCTCCCGGTGTTTGTGTATTTTGCTATTCAACCCACACATTTGTCAAAAAAAGGGTGTCGTTTTGCGTCCACGGTACGCATTTGTGTTGATCGTCTGTGGCTTTCGTTTAGTCTGCCCTTCCTGGGTAGTAAAATAAATCTAGCAATAAATCCGGAAAAAGCGCACACAAGGTGTGTATCTGTGTGAGTGTTTGCTCGACTGCGAAGGAATTGGGCAGATTGTTTGCCAAAAACAAACGACAAAATAAACACCGACAACTGCATGCGCAGTATAAGTTCGCTTCGATCGGTCCAAGCTCGCTCGTGTGTGGCAGGAACGTTCTGCTGCTCCCAATAAAGAACGTCGTGAGGTCACCCGTCTGACTTACTGACCGAGTGCTGCTCTCTCGCTCTCTCTCTCTCCGTTTCGCCATTTTTTCCCTTTTGTTATGCGTTTGTCACTGAAGAAGAGCCGGAAGAGCGGAACGAGCAGCAGGTGTGTATGGATGTGTGTGTATGTGTGTGTGTGTGTGTGTGAGTGTTTTTGCGCTGGTGGAGGTTGACATTGGAACGGCACGGCACGCGCTTACGCAAGTGTCACTACTGTCAGCGCGCTTGCAGTGCCGGGAAGCAGATGGGAAGAAGAAGAACGAACGGCAAACGAGGCACGGAATAGAGTTTTGAATACATTTTCGCTGTGCGTGTGGTTCGCTCGCCCCACAGCCACACACACACACACACACATACACAAGCACAGTCTTATCGCACAAATAGAGCTGCAATAGGGCAGAAAACGCATGTGTGTATGCGCAAGCCGATGGCGCTCCCTGCGCCGAAAAGCGCATCTTTCGAGCGTGCCGTTCTGCTGGACTCGGAGATTGAGTGATAAGCCAGAGCGAGAGGGAGAGAGAGAGAGAGCGAGATGCGTTTTCGTGTGTGTGCGTTTGCCGTGCGCACACGGGGCCAGTGCAACACAGGGGGGCCCATCCGACGAAGCGTTTATTTTAGATCGTCGTAGGAAGGGGTTAGGCAACAAAAGGGGTGGTTGGGTGAGATGGGGAGGACGTCGGATGTGGGGGGTGGTGAAGGGAGGGGACGGGTGAATGCACAACACGAACGTGTGTCGTAACTCACTGCGCTTGACGACGATTAATTGTCAATGTCAGTGTCAAGTACGCACACATACGGTGGCGAGTCACCACCCCGATGTGAGGAGGAGGCCACGAGAAAGAGGGTGGTGGTGGTGTCAGCTGCAATCAAGCGGCTGGTGACTGGCGAGTAGGTGTGTGCGGGCTGGTGCACTACGCGAAGATGAAGCTGCTTTGATTCATCCGCGCACCGTGTGGGCAAAGCACTGGGCGGATTTTGCGGGCTTTTTTTTGGGATTTGTCGTACGCTCCCGGAACGTACGTTGCGGTGTTTTTTTTCGGTTCGAAACTGGGTGACACTTACAACATAGAAAAAGAATATTTGGGGCGTTATTTTTTACAAACTACAGTGCAAAATATGAAAAATGTAAAGAGAGAGAGATAGAGAGAGAGAGAGAGAGAGAGAGAAAACAAGAGAGAGAAAGAGAATGAGAGAGAAAGAAAGAAAGAAAGAGAGAGAGAGAGTGAGAGAGAGAAATACGTACAGACGTAAATAGTTTGGGGATGAACAGTTGAAGATTCATGAGTTTTTGAAGATTTGTCTTTAATCCTCAATGTTCCTCAACTATCATGCGTAATGCGAGTTGTTTTGCTCCGGAGTACATGCCTCCGCGATGTACGCATCAGACATTGCAGCATGCGCAGTTGCCGTACACCTTGGGCGGGGTTTAAATTAACCAGCAAGCAGAGCAAGCCAACACACAGGGGCCAGCCAGTCAATTTGACTGGCGTGTGTACCCTAATCGAACTATAAGCTTTAAGGGAGAAACCACCTACCCACTATGGGATATTCCTGACGTCCCAACAAATTCTTGTGCTTTTAACGTTACTTGTTAGTTTCTATTTGCTTAGAAAGGGAACTAGAAGAAAACGAATGAAGTTAGTTCGCTGAACACAAATTGCAACCAATATCAAATCTTGAATAGTGACTAGAAAGTTAAGGTGATCGTCGTTAAAACTTGTCCAAAAATGACGAAACGTGTCTTTTTAAGCTTTCGAATACAAGCTTCGTGTGCAACACGCGCTGAAATTCAAGTAACGCTGAAGTCTCTGGAATCTAAATTTCCGCCAAATTTACCATTGAGAAGCTATGGAATCTGTTGGAGAGGATAAGTCCTACTTGACCTACTTAATGCTGGCCTATGGTTATAATCTAAGTGGAAGTGAAGTAGAGATAGGTGATCGCACCTTTTAAGTCGCCTAAAACAACACCTGTCTCGGATGAGAGGACAGCTGCGCCAACAACGTTGGACATAATCCAGACCGAGGAACCTGCTGTGGAGACGATATGACACTCTGTCCAACTCTCCGACGAAATCCGGACGTCCCAGCTCTTGAAGTCAGTTCTGGACGTCCTGACGTGGAGGCCGTGGTTGCGTTCTTCTTTGACCGATGACCTGGTGTCGAACTCCGTGTGCGTCGCGGGGGGGGGGCGTTGATTATCAGGGGCAATCAAGGGCCCGGCACCCGGGGAACGTGCGACAGGCAATTGATCGCAGTGCGTGTTTACAGTGTGGGGGACACTACCAGTGCAACAACAGCAACAACACAAAAAAAAAAACACAAAAATGCCCACTAAACAAAACAAACCAACACAGTCTCTGGAATGGAATTTTCGGTCGCACCCGCAAACGTCTCGATGCAAGCAAACAAGGGGCAGCAGGTAAGAGCCGATTTGTGCTTACCTCAACGTCTTTCGTCACAGGGCGCTTTTTCGTTTTCGTTTTCCTCCTCCGTTTGCTCTGTTCCCGCTCGCCCGCCCGCGCACCGATCAACCGATTACAGTTAATACGTTTTCATTTACCGCTGATGCGTAGTGCTGTGCGTTTTTTTGTTCTTCTGTGTCTGTGTGTGTGTGCTTTTATTTTTCTCTTTAATTCTCTATCGCAAAACGGTGGTTGCGTTAATTTAACGGTAAAATTGCCACCTTCAGTTGCGCTGCGCACGGTGGCACCGTCAGCGGTTTGCTGTTTGTTCCAACATACTGCAGGCCTTCTGCAACGTGGAGAGGGCGGAGAGAGAGAGAGAGAGAGAGAGAGGGAGAGAAGGTGCGCGCGGCATGGGGGTCACATTCACCCTCGCCAAACAACCTCTCATATCGGCTCTACGTGTGTGTGTGTGGGTGGGTGTGTGTGAGGATGTGTGTTTTTCGCGCGTGACCACCTCGTCAAGTCACACAGTGCGCCGTGCGAGGAAGATGCGGGGATGATGTGGCTGTGCTCTGGATGGTGTTGCACGATGCACCGCGATGCCCGAGATTTATTCTCATAATTAAACTGCCCACCATCCCCGCGGTGCGCCGGCAGCGCGCTGACCGGTTTGAGCAGCCAAAAAGAAGGGCACCACCGGCACCTTGAAGGCAGCCTAAATATAGCGCACGCTCTGGGCAACGGTGCTGCACTTTGTGCAGCATTCCATCCGCCTCGGGACGTTGGTTGCTGGCATTTTTGGCAAACGCATCCGGGCGCGGGTACACGCGCGTGAGCAAACAGCGTATACCAGCGCACGGGCGGTGACTGACGCACGGAGATCTTCGCACGCGCGGCAACTGCGTCGCTCGTTCCAACGCGAAACGATCCGGACGGGCTGGTGGACGCGGCTTGCAGTCTTCGGTGCGATACCGTGCACGCACCGCAGCGCCCCGAATGTTTGGACGGCGCTGGTTTCAACGCCTGTTGCCGCTACGACTCAGCCGTTGCGTAAGGCAGCCAACTGGAGATGTCCTTGCGAGGATGGGGGGGCACGACGAGCCTGGTGAAGGGAAGTCGACTAGGTCGACTGCCTACGAGCCGGCGTTCCTCCAAACGCTCCAGATGCGATAACAACAGTTTGATCCCAAGCGGGTGCGCCCGGCGTATGCCTGTTTGCCGGCTGCTTATCTCGCCAGCGTACGACACACCACACCTTCCACATTGCTTCGGTGTTCGGAATAGCCCATTTTTTTGCTCGTCTCCCGCTCGTGTTACTGTTGCAGTTGCCTGATATCTTGGTCCTCCGGCGCTGGTTGCATTCCTTGCTCTTTTTTGGACCGTCACGGGGCGGCCGCTGTGGGTGCCGCTTATCGCAACTGCAACTCTCGCTCTCTCTCTCTCTCACTCTCCCCCAACACCACCGTCGCCGGGTGTTTGCTAGAAGGTGGGCATTTGGCGTATGTGTTTGGTGAAACAAAAAAAAACAAATACGCGTCGCGTTATCGTGTGCGTGTGGCGCGCTGGGTTTGACGATCACACGAACCGTTTGCGATGGCCTCGCCGGTCCTTCCGTGTCCGATCGCCATTGACCGTTCCTGGAACAGTGGTCAGCGCTTTTTTGTGTTTGTTTATTTGGGCCACAAGCAATTATGCCCCCTTAAATCAACAAGAAAACAAAGCACATTGGAGGTCATTGCACCTACTCCCACTAAAAAGCGTAGGAGAAGGATAGAGAAGGATTGGTCCTCGTTAGCACCGCAAGATAACACGCCCGTTGCGCAACGGGCACTCGGAGACGGCGAGTGTTCGTCCGGGTGCTTGCCTTCCTGCCGCGGGCGGTTGTTCGAACGCTCCCAAAAGGCATTACCATCTTATCGCTTATCTATCGCAGCAAACCCGGAGGAATAGCTTGAAAGGCTTGTTGAAACACGAACTGGCCGCTCCGCGCCCGGTTAACCTATCCCGCTTAGAACTGAAGCTTGCATTTTTAAGACTGTAGTTTGTTGTATGCAGATTCTACATGTAGTTATCATAGACTTGGCAGTCAAATAGACATCTATAAGCTATAAACATCGATCGGAACATGTTCATCTGTGAAGATCTAGTATTTGGCTACTTTTGATCTCATGCTGGAGATGCCTTTAGACTTCACGACTCAGTCATAAAACCATCTATGATGATCCTGCTCTTTGTTGTCATTGGCTATACACTTAAGAAGCTTCTAATTGCGACAACTCATTCGAAACATGTTTGTTCCTCGGAGATTTAGTATTATTGTAGACCCTTTGGAGACCTGCAGACTTTGTAGTGAATCAATAAGAACACGTTCATTCGTGAATATGTAGTATTTGGTTACTGTGTAGACCCTATGCTAAAGACGCTGTTCGACTACGTGAGATAGGTGGAATGGATCGATCCTACAGTAAGATCTTACATTTCGTTATACACTAGGCTATAACTCTCTATGAGGCTATATTGGTATGTTGGTGAATTCATAAAACTGTACTAGTTTGTACTACTTTTGTCTCCTTTTGATCTTATACTAAAGATACCTTTAGACTTCACGACTCAGTCATAGCATAACATATGAAGATCTTGCGCTTAGTTGTCATTAGTTGTTAGTTGTTTGCAAATGCTATCATTCTTTTCTAGCGAAGATCTAGCGTTTGTCAACACTAGAAACGCATCTAGGCTTCACGAATTCGTTGGATCAACTTCAATCGGGAAGATCCTCTTGTTGATCGCTGGTGAAACCTAATCCAGCAACTTTTCAACAGCTTCGGTATAACACATTTGT
This sequence comes from Anopheles dirus, assembly GCA_000349145.1. NCBI lineage: Eukaryota > Metazoa > Arthropoda > Insecta > Diptera > Culicidae > Anopheles > Anopheles dirus. Next base: position 6,082,013 of record KB672491.1, on the reverse strand, counting down.
TGCCAATCCACCACCAGGCAGTGTCTAGACCGCCCGACCACCCAAGGAACCCGGCACCCCGCGTCTCTCTCTCTCTCTCTCGCTCCCGGGTTCCTCCTTTCCCCCTTCCCTGACGAGGGTCACGAACCAGTGACGCCATTAATACGTACGCACGAGAGCGACACGCACGCTGCGTTTCCGAGCGCACCGTTCCGATGTTGGAAGCCCCCCCCCCCCCCACGGTGGTGGTGTGCGACACATGTGCGTGTGCCGCACACTTAGTATGCAAGCGCAGGAAAAGGCTTCCCGGGCGAACGGAATCAGTGCACGCTTCGCCCAGAAGCGGCACTCGAAGGAGGAGGAAGAAGCAGAAAACACGAAAAAAGCAACAACCCTCAAAAACCCCTCAGCGCGGGCAGGAGCCATCCGGCACGGCGAAGAACGGCCGCTGCCGGGCGCGTTTGCGTGCAATTACGGCACGCGTGTGCATCTGCGTTAGCGTGCCCGCCGCCCCGACGGAAACTTTGGCTAATTAGAATGCATTTGGGGTGGGTGGCGGCGACGGCCCCAGTGGCTGAAGCCTTGTGTGAGGCTTCCTCATTTCGCTTCGTCGCCGGCGGTTGCGCTTGTTGATAGCATAGCAGCGTAGCCCCAGTTCTTCCCCGCCGGTGTCTGGCCCGGGCTTTACTTCCCCGTAGTCGAGAGCGGCTCACGCACGTCACGTCAGGTGAAGTTTCACCTACCATCGGGCGATGGTTTTTGCTTTTGCTGCAGAAAGATCTCACCGGAAAATGAAGGGAATCACTCATCACCATCACCCAGTTCAGTCGGCCGGGGCTTCCCGAGCAAAACCAAATAAAACGACCAGGAACGCTGGAAGAAGTGCCCGAGAATGTGAAAGTGAAGAATGGCCATCCGCGTCCGCGTCCAACGCAAGAATGAAGATCGAAAGTCGATCGGGCAAACCTGTTCCACGCACACAATCTGCGTCCATCGGGCATGGAGTTGGTGTTTCATTTGCTTCTTCTTGTTTTTTTTTGTTGTTGTTTGGTACAAAAACACACTGACACATATATTTGTTTCCATCATCTCCAAGTTCACACGAGACGACGAAACGAAACAAAAAAAACGCGCGCCCGCTCCTGGAATGCAAAACATAAACAGCAAACGGAACGAAACATTCCGAGATGCATGGTGCAGCAACATATATGTGTGTTCTGGTCTTCGCCTCCTGCGGAGACACCTCCTATCAGGTGGCAGCGCGTACGAGCTCGGCGACGATGATGACGTGCATCGGGCGAGACGGCAGTCGCGGCAACTGGTTTTGCGATTTTGTCGTTCTTTTCGTTTCACCCGTCTGTTTGTGTTGCGTTTTTTATAGTTATTGAACCGGCCGGCGCCGTACGTCTCACTTCCGGGCAGCAGTTAATTAAGCCAGGTGTGAATATTTCGAGTGGAGCAGGAATCGAAGCAGGCGCTTTGTTTACTAGTGCGTTTACTACCACTTGACAGCTAGGAAAGGTTGACCCAAGGAACATTTGTCGCGCTTGTCGGGATCGTTTTTTTATAATTATATTTTACTACTTTTTTGTTATTTTATCATTTTATGCACATTTGAACAGTGATCTACACAAAGAACTTCCACTCACTGACGCATGAGGTATAACATTATAATATTGCTCAGCTACAACCTAGGTGAATAAACGCAAAAACAAAGAAAATAAAAACACGCCTGTCAAAATATCGCACATATGCCAAATTGCTCGTGCAGTACGCTTCAAAAGAACCTCTCCGGGCGTTCCGCTCTGGTTCGACTCCAACTTGTGCCCGATCGTCACAAACCAGATCCACGTGTTTTCGGTGATCACCCCACCTGTCAAATCACCCGGCACAGATGCCTGAGGAGGCGGGAGCCTGCGATTCGCCTTCGGCACATGGAGCACGCAGTCACGCAGATGTGGGGGGAACGATTTTATGTAACATCGTTGCGAACCGCGTCTCTCCCCACACTCCCTCTTGCACACACACCTCCTCGTACGCCGTATTTTGGAGCGTGCGGGCAGTTTCCGCCACGGGTACTGCGGCGAGAGATGCGCGCCCTGCGAATGCACACACACGCACACGGGCGAGCGGCACAGGCAGCTAAAAATAGCGCACGCTGCTGCTGCTCTCTGCCCCACCGAGAGTGCACTCACGCCTGACGGGGACGGCCGCGCCGGTACCGGGGCAGAAAGGATAACAAAAGCGACCGCGAGCGTCGCGAAGATCTGTGTGCTGTTTTCTTCCACTCGTTTTAACTGCAGTTTCGCACAAAATACGCCAGGAATCGGGAGGAATCCGGGACAGGGGATGCGTGCCCGTAAGATTAATCTCCCGTTCGTAAAATGCGCCTCCTGCTCCGCCCGTGCCGTGCCGTGTTTACGGTGATGAAGCACACGGTGAGGAAGCATGCGGTCATACCATTTTTTATTTAATTAAAAATAAATATGATTTTCGCTTCCTAAAAATGTTTGTAGCTGTCATCGATATTCTAAAAAGTATATGCAGTTGTTGAAAATATAGAGGGCGCCACTGAGTATGTCTAAGTTGTCACGACGGTCATAATTAAATTTGTAATTAAAATAAGCTTAACATGCTTTTAGGGTTATATGCATGTGTGCCCATAACAAATAAGGTTAAAACTGTTTTTAACATCCAAGGCGCCTCCACACGAGATGGAGGCAAACTCAATCACTTCCTTTTCAAGCAGAAAGTAAACATATTAAAAATTCTTTTTAAAAACACTCATTTCGGCACAGTTTTGTGGTTTTGGATACAATTTTTCTTCCTTCTTGAATTCTATTATATATGTTTTGTAAACATGCGCTATAAATCGAGCAAAATGTTTACAAACTTCCTTACTTACTGCAGAACTGGAATTCTTATGAGCGACATGCTACGGAATTTTTGCTTTCTTATCTTACACTACTATCAACCGAAAAACTCAAAATCTGCACAATTAGGAATTTCGAACCTACAGACTAATGACCGGCTGTGCACCCAACGTGAACCCGGGGCGCCTCGCCGTAATAATATAATTAACGACCCAAGTGACAATGGCACACGGAACAAACGAAACAAAAAAAAAACACTGTCATTCGTTTGCGCTTCGGGCGCAACAAAAAATTGCGCGCGTATCACCACACATGCGTCGTGTGCGTGCGTACGCGTGAGCGGGACGGCGGCATGGGGGTGTGGGTGCGACGAGCAAACGCAACAGGGGAAACCGTCAACCACCGTGGCTCGTCACGATCGATGGGCCGGTGTGCAGCGCGCAATATGCGCTCCTGCCATCATGCACACACAAACACACAGACAACGAGGTGCCTCTGTCCCGCTCGCACAAACACCGATCGGTGCATCGTTTGGCAGGGCCCCGTGTAACCGAGTGTCAACGCGGCCCGCCGTTGCGAAAATCGCTGCACAGCGACTGTGTGGCGATCGGGAGCGAGAGTGTGAGAGGGAGAGCGAAGCGACGAGTGTGCGACAGCGTGTGCGTGTGTGTGGCGCGTGTGAGCGAGATATTTTAGCTCATGACGACGACCTTGACATTGAGCGAGACGCGCAGCAGCAACGCGCCGCATGCGTTTTCGGCTTTTGGGTCGTTTCCATCCGCTGCGCATTCGTTGGTCTTCTTCCTATTTGCCGTTTCCCCCCTTCTCGCCTCGTGTTTCCTCTGGTAGTAGCCGGGATGATGCGGTTTTTACGTAACAGCGCGCGGTGGATTCGAAGGTGCGCAGATGCGATACCGGGCTGCAGGCAGCGAACACACCGTAACAACAACAACAGAAAAGAGTGTGAGAGAGAGAGGGAGAGAGAACGAAAAAAAGCAATCCCACACTCACAACTGAATGCAGCGAGGTGGTAACGTACGTTTACTGTCTCAATTAGCGCGCGAGAGAATGCGAGAATTGGTTTTGCTGTTGTTGATTGTTTGGCCAGTGTTCGCACTGCTCCGCTTGCACGTATGCAGCTCAGCTGTTCCTCTTTGCTGCTGCTGCTGCTGTCAATCAATTTCGAACGTTTTGTTGTCGATCCACCGGCCCGATAGCCGTCTCCCGCTCGGGATCGGGCGACGGTCGGTTAACGAGCACCGGGCGGTCGGATAAAGATGCGCAGGCTGGGAAAGGCTCTCCAAACGCATGCCGTCTCTCTCTCGCACGCTGCAAGCGTGCGGCGACGCACACGCGTGTACGATTAGCAAGTGAGATCAACAAAACAATTAGCTAATGTCACTGTGGACCGGCGTTCGCACCCAGGGGAGGTTGGTGGACGCTGTTGGAGACGCGAAGAATGCACCATTTGCACAGTTGGCCGCATCACGGACGTGCGTTCCCACCCGCTCACTCACTCGCTTCCCTCGATATTTGTGTCATTTTAGAGACGCGAGTCGCGTAAGCCGTAAACGCATCCGCTGGCGACGGGAAAGGTGGAACAGTGCGAGCAGAGAAGAAGAGGGACACGGACACACACACACATTGTGAGGGAGGCGCGTGTGGTGGACGTGTGTGTTCCCTCTAGCTGACCTTCCTTATCTTCCCGTAGCCCTCCAACCCGTCGCTGCGTGTGTGCTTCCCCTTCCAACAGGCAGCGAGCATTATGCAAGCCCCACCATCGGCGATCGTGGACGGCGGCCACATCACACACACACACACACACACACCCTGTGCATCCCATGCAATCCCCCTTTAAATCACTCTTTTGCGCGCAAAACCAAGCAAACCCCGAACGGAAATGTCTCGGTGGAGCTATTTTTGCTAGTTTGGCAGCTCGATCGATCGTTTGATGTGGACGAGCGAGGGCGAGCAGAGGTGCGAGTTATGATTGATAATTGGCGCGGTGTTGCCGGTCTCTGGATGCGCGTCTCGGGCGTGAGTCAATAAGAACGGCACCTAAACCAACCAACTCTAGGAAGTTCTAGACCAGGACCCTAGGAGCACTGGAACATCCGTCATGCCTAGGGTGTGCTGAAGTTGCCCGATAACTGCCGTGCCAAGTGGTGCAGTATTAATCACCGACAGACATGAGCTAGTCGCACAGCGTCCACCTGTTCATCAGTTTCAAGGTCACGCATGACTTCTTTGGAATACCGGCCAAACAGATCACTCCTGTCAGTCCAGATCAGTATACGTTCAGGGATATACAGTACAGTTTCACTGCTTTAGAAGCAAATCAACCAGTTCAAATCTGATGAATCTTCCGTATGTTTGGAAGGCCAAGGGAAGTACTCGTATAGAATACTTAAGATACATTCTCACTGTACCGTTGCATCTAATGTTCTTTTCTTTGGATGGACGTTCGAAGTCCGAGCGTTTGGAATGGATAAGGCGCTCGGCCAAACATTGTTCTCGAGAAACAACGTTGGTAGCGTTGCAAGACTTGCTAGAGAGGAGCGAGAGCGAGCGAGGGAGAGAGACGAGTGAAGTTGGCACCGGTCCCATCTGGGACCGTGCGGTGCATTGTTCAGCGCTTTTGCTTTCATTCGGACACGCTCGGCTGTCTCTTTTCTCTTTCGACCGACGAGCAAAACGCTCGGGCGGGAACGGATAAAAAACACGATCGAGCAGGAGGTGGAGGACCGGGACCCGGGTGATTAATCAAATCGATCGGTTCATCCGGCGAAAAAGAAAAGGCTCATCGAGACATCATCAATGAACGCTCCGCTTTCAGCGTTGTTGCTATCTCGCTCGCTGTCATGACGTGCAGCTGTGTCTTCCGCCGGGGGAAAGAAAAGAGCACGACTAACAAAACAAAACCTCACCTACTCAGCCAAGTTAACCGCACACACACACGGGTGCTATTTAAATTCACAGTTTCGCTTTTCTAGTTGTCTTTACGGCTGTTGTTGTTGTTGTTGTTGTTGGCGGCGAATGGGGAAAATCGCACCGAGAGCCCGGCCGCTTGCAGATCGATCAGTCGGTGGACGGAAATCGATCGGTTAGGTTTTTCCTCGCTTCGCCCTTCCCTCTCCCCGGTATCCCCTCCGCCCCGGCGCCACACGGCCTTGACATTGGCCTTGGAGCGAAAAAAAAAACGTGAACTTGTACTGGTGGAAGTCGGTATGTCGCGTTCCAGCTGCTCGCCACCGGCTCCACCAGCCCACGTGTGAGTGCGTGTGGGTGCGCGCGTGTATCTGCGTGTGTGTCAGGAAACGATGTAGCCACAGAGCTCGACTGTGCGTCCCGATAGAGCCTTTCCCAACCAACCAGTGCTCCAAACGGCACCAGTGAGAAGAAAGCGCAGAAAGAAACACGTGAAAATTCATCCGCGCTCGCGTGGTTGTGTGCGTATGTGTGTGTGTGTGTGTGTGTGTGTCAAAAAGTGACTTGACGACAAGCATGTCCGTTCCGGCGCGTTCGGAGCAGGAAGACCGGTGAACGTAAACAAACTAGCACAAAAGCAATCAAACAAACCTTGAGCCTTTCGAGGCGAAACGATTCGCAAATCCGGCGGGGGTGGCTCGCGCACACGTTCGCGGCGGCGGCGGCAGGTGAGTTTTCCCTTTCCCGCCCAGCAAACACCGCGCCTGAGACGGGGCTGAGCGCGAGAAGCGTGCACCTTCGTCTTCCTTCGCGGCTCAAGGTTGCACCGATCACGAGCTGCGCGTGGTTGACGACGTGGTGCATCCGACGCAATTCACTCGCTTCTGCGGACTCTGAACGGCGAGAGGAGCGGGGAAGGTGTGTTTGGTCGATCCCGCGCTCTACGCAAGGGTTGTAATTTCTCGCTTGTGTTTTTTTCTTGGAAGAAAAGCGTATTAAAAAGGGATTTTTGGCCCTATTTTTACGGCTATTCCATACGCAAGCTGAAACTGTTCATTCCATTCATTTTAGAGAAGTTTGAAAGTTCGGAAAGTTTGAGCCGAGTGAAGGGAGAGAGAATGTTGCGCAGCGAAACGTTCATCCGCGGGCCGAATAACACACTCAGCTGGACCCATTACAAACCCAATGGACACAAATTCCCAATGGACACAAATGAACACCAGCAAATTTGCTCTTCTAAATTTAAAAAATAATATTTTTTTCGGTTTTCGGCATACAACTTTACGTAAAAACTGTTTCTCATCGCCCAATGAAGCCCTGTATCGGCGTGTTTATGTCTGTGTGTGTGGGTACGAGGTGCGAGGGTCCATTGCCTTATCAGCGATCAGCGATCAGCAGCGTTGCTTTTAATCTGTGTCATCAATCGCCGAGCGTCTCGCGCTCCGTGCCGTTCATCATCATCAGCCAGGTCGCCAGTCGGTGGTGGTGGTGGCTGTGTGGATTTTTTTTTCTTGCACCTCCATCCTCCCTCCAACTCCATCACGACGGAGAGCCGCATCCACAATAGCACATACCCGCGTGTGTTGGTGCGCAACACGCATCCGGCTGCATTTGAGTGCAGGCGTTTAATGATACGCACATTAACCCGCACACATCGGTGGTGGCATTGCTCACAGCAATGAGCGCGTAAAGAAGTTTTTTTCATCATCTATTTCATTTTATTTTTTTGTTTTCTTAATTATCAAATAATTGTGTATAAATGTTTTTTTTTAACGTTTTATATGCATTGCAAAAAATGAGTCTTAATTATGCTCTAGCTGATCTCTTAGAAAAACACAAATGCATAATACACTTTTTTCTCCTTTTATTTCACAGGTACGTACACAGGTGAGACGGGGTGTTCATGCGGGCCAAATGAACTTCACCTAACCTAAGAAGTACCAGGCGGCTCCATCGTATGTATCTTTTTTATATTTATTCGTACTTTATGTGTTGTAAGTAATACACGCACTGTTGTTTGCACACCCAGAGAGTGAGAAAGATGGAGAGAACACTAGAGTGAGAGAGAGAGAGAGAGAAATAAAAAAAAACTAAAATTAAAATAAAAGGGAAACACACCTCCAACGTTGATTCAACGAACCTAAAACAAATCACGCTACCATATTGAAATGAAATATGTGTGTGTGTGTGTGTGTGTGTCATGGTGAGGGAAAATGCAATTGAAAATCGATACCATTCGACATCGCGTTTCGCGAGCGAATATCAACGGTTCCCTTCCCCGCCCGAAAGGTATGCAATTCGCATCACCCGGTGGCATTGTGGGAAAGCACCGAGCGACCGGGCGCACTACTACTCCCATTTCGTGAGCGCAGCCGGCCACTGATAAGCGCGGGCGAAGAAAAGTATTTGGTCCTTCGCGCCGGATTTATCTGTTTCAAATTTCGCTTCGCTTGTTTGGCAACCGGGTCGGGAAGGAAGACACGGTACGATTGGGGGTATCCCACCCCGCCGCGGGGAGGGGGTGGTTCCTGC
>KB672491.1:6032709-6052352 GCA_000349145.1 Anopheles dirus | reverse complement strand
CCATTCCACTACAACATAAACCGTGCTAAGGGTTAAATGGGCCCGCTCTCGGCTGCTGCTGGTGGTGTATGTTGTTCCGCGTGCATTTTGCGTGCTTGTGGGAGGAGAACTGTTGATCAGCAGAAGAAGAAGAGGAAGAAAACGGGCACACAGTCATACGGAACACACAGCGCACGGGAGGGAGATTTGTTTATGTGGCTGCATGATCGCTTAATATAAATAATTCCGCGAACAAGACATATACGCACACGCTCATTACCCCCGGCGGGAATGGAATGCCGCGCGCCGTTTCTCGCTGCGTGCCGTGCCGTGTGGTCGTGGTCCTGGCCTGACCGGCTGCTGCTGCTGCTGCTGCTGCGTTGCAAAATTTTCCTTCTGTGCTGCGCGACCGAAACCGACCGCCTACGTGCTCGGTTGCGTTGCGCCGCACTGCGTGACACCGGCGTAGGTCATGGACGCTGCGGAGAGAAACAAAAAGCGGACAGCCACGGACAGCGGGCCCTGTTTCTCTTTGTGTGGGGAACACGGAAAGTGCGAATTGTACTTGTTTTTGTGGCTTTCGTTTGTGTGTTTCCTACCGAAAGCTGCCGACTGCATACATCCAGGGGCCTGGGGACCCTTCAGGGGCGAATGGTGCTGTGGCTGAGTTTAGAGCGCTCGTAACAGCACCCCGGTCGTTCCCGCTTCCTGTTTACGCTCCCTGCCCACACCCCGTAACCACACCGGCGGCGGCAAACGGAAATGCGGGCGGAAAAATAAAACAAATCGCGTAGGACGGCACCGACAACTGACAACGGGCGGGCCGGCGGGCGAGAGAAAGCTCGCAAACAAATGACGCAGCATCTTGCCCGGCAGAGGAGAAGAGAAGTTGGGGTTGACCAACGTCAGCCCTTCCGCTCGGTGGCCACGGCCTGTAATGCCCGCCCTGTGCGCACGCTTAAGCACCACGGTTAGGCAAGCAAGATAAATAAAATAATTAATGAATCCTCTCTCGCCCTCACACGCAAACGCACACTCACTCGCACACCAATGGTGCGCGCGAGAATGGTGCGAAGGAAAAATGCGTAAATGTTGTCGCTGCCGCGTGCAGCGTGCAATTTTTCCACGCAGCGAAACCCCTTTCGCCGGCCGTCGCCGTCGTCGCCGTCGTCGTCGTGCTCTGCAATCATGCCGAGATCTTATTTCTTTTCCCCGTCCCGTTTGCTTCACCTCCACGCCGGGGAGATCACGATTCCGGTGGGGGAGCGGGATGCGTGGGCTCTCGTTGGTGTGCATCCCTGCTTTGCGGCACGCATCCGCAGATTGTTTCGAAAAGAGGAAGAGAGAGAGAGAGAGAAACACGAGATGACTTTCGAGCAAAGCACACGGTTCTGTGCTTTGCCGGGCATTTGAGGCCGGTGAGCTTGGGGGTGAACCCTTAACACTGCGCGGTTGCGTATTTATATGTTTACTATTTTTCGTTTTTTTTTTTCGGAGAACGTTTTTCTATGAAGATGTTTGATTTTGCTTTTTCTCATACGTTCTACGCTTTTGCAGTGGTATTGTGGTCCACTTCCATGTGTCAGTTCAGTTATGAAGCTTACTTTCATAAAGTTTTATAAAAAAAATATGGATTGAGTTTTTTATTTATTTATTATTTTTTGACAGTCCACATGCCAAATGGCCAATTTTAGGTCCTACACTTTACGTCCGCCTTTTATTGGCTCGATTACCTGCATTTTTAATTACAATAAATGCTTTTTTAAACAATGTATTCCTCTTTTGTACAGGTTCTTGGCGTGATTTACTATGAGAATGCAAGATTATGTTTTACCTTACACTTTCTACACTTCTATACACTCGTGGGGGCGCACTTTCACGCGTTAGTTCGATTGTAAACCTTATTTTCATAAAGTTTCATAACTTCTCCTGTAAAGGTTCGTGGCGTGAGCGGCGTGCGGAGCGACCAGAGTTTTCTTTGCACTTAATTTATATTGATTCGCTTCGCAATTAAGTGCGCACGGCTTGTGTGTGTGTGTGTGTCCGGGTCATTCCGGTGTGTGCACGGTTGCGACAGTTCTTCGATCTGGGCGGGTAGGCACGGATTGGAGCTACAAGCTACCTGCGTGGTGAAATCGCACGCGGCTCAAATTAGTGTATCCATTACTCATCGCACGTTCCTGTCGGTTGCGCCTCGCATAGATCACAAGCCCGGATTGAACCTGGACTAGCGAGTCAGGAGAAAACAAAACTGAAGTTAGGTTAGGTTAGACTTATACGAGTGAGAGAGAGATCAGGGACGGCAGGCGTTCGCTTCAGCAAACTCCGAAGTTGAACTCTTGAACTCCCGGTAACTGCTGCAACGAATCCGCGTGCGTAATCAGCGATCGCCGACGAGTTCGCATGTGCGTAGGCGACGACCACGCTCCACCGCCGGATCTGTCAACACCTTCCGCCGGTGCCGCGCGCACCTCGTAAGGGCGTTGAGTGAAATTCAACGCGTGATCGGATAAGCACCACAACAACTCCCACCCCAACGGTGGACGGCTATCAGCTGCAACCGATCTCGCCTGTGCTGGGGGCTGGGGAGTACGCGCGCCGGAGTGTGTACCGACCGCGAATTCCGATTCTGATCGCTTCGGGCTTCCAGCGTACGGTGGACGAGGCTCAATTACAAGCGATAGCCGCGCACGTCCGCGCAAGGGATGTTTTTTTTTGTTTTTGAAAAAATAAAATCGACCAGAGAGGTTATCGCGCCGTTCAGATCTCGCATAGGATCATCGGGGAGCGGGGGTTTGGGGAGATTGGGAGAGGGTGTGGGGATCATAGATAGGTAGGAAGGTGGCACGATCGACGACGTACCGCCGTCGACGTTCCAATTCCAGCAGTTGCGGGGCAGCCGCCATATCTCGCCATATTGGAAGATCTACAGGGCCAAGATCCTGGCATGCGTTGCGGCTGTTTGAATATGCAAAGAGGAATTTAATTAAGGTGGCTAAAGACTTGTTACCACGCTGGTCCTGCACCACCAGCGCCCTGCTCCATCTCATCCTAGAGCAGCCGAACTCTCTTCCGTCGCGCATCCTAACGAGAGAGAGAGGGATCATGATCTCCAACGCATCAAGCGGGAAGTTAATGTCGCACAACGGTGCGATTTGATGTTCCAACGGAACGTTCATTACGGCTTTTAAGTCCAAACACACAGCCACATCCGTGTCAGCCAGAACTCCCGCTCGTTGAGCGAATTCCCATATCGTCCCGGTCGCGCGGGATACCTCCCGGTGGCTCCTCCCCGTGCACCGTCCAGCGGTCGAAGGGGGCCTTATCGCGGGCCGCGATCGACAGCAACGCGCAAGAAGCAAGTACACGCAGAAGAGCTGGAAACTGGAGCTGATTGCGAGCGAGCCCGGAGCGCGTGTTTGTTGTGGGTGTCCATCGACACAGGCTGTCCGAGGCGCACAGGGCTCCGGCACCGGAGGCGGCGATCGTGTACCGCCTGTCACGAGCGCATGTTTGCTGTCAGGTTCCCTGTTGCTCCGGGTTTTCGCCACACGGGGCGCAGCAGCACGGCAACGCAAGCAGGAAAAGGGTGCGAAACACGAGAGACCTGCGATGATGATGGCCGCACACAGGAGTCCACAGCGCTGGCCTGCCGCGCCGATATTTTGACAATCGTCAATTAAGCCGCGCGCGCTCACGTCCGAACTCGGGAGACTCGGGTGCAGAAACACACACACACGGAGAGAACGGATTTACAGCGCAGAGGAGTCCTCATGCATACATTACTAACCCCACTTTTCGGGCCTCTTGTTCGGGACGAGTCGGGGTGCTTCATGGACGCGCATTTGCATAACCGGTGCCGGTGCCGATTTTGGGTTTGCACTAATTGCAGCTGGATATGGGACGCCAGGGATAGGTGTATGTGGAGCTGCCGACAACTAACCAACGATTCCGTTTCCGCTCTGCTTCCTTTCTTCACAGCAGCGTAAGCTGTCACCGACATGGGCAGTGATCATTACTGCTTGAGGTGGAACAATCATCAATCCAACCTTCTCGGGGTGTTCAGCCAATTGCTCCAGGACGAGAGTCTGGTGGACGTTACACTCGCTTGCTCAGAGGGCGCCTCCATCCGAGCCCACAAGGTAAGTCTGCCCGGATCCTGGCGACTGGATCTTTGCTGTTCTTTATTGTTAGTATCGTTTGTAGTTATGTTTAAGGGACATATTGTTGAGTTGGTAACATCGCTGCAACTTTTGCTGAGTGGGCGTCGAAGTCACAGAGCTAGTTTTTACTGATGAGCGAACTACCTAGACACTCACCAACATCTTAAGAACTCCTTACCATAAAGCCTAACATTCGGTTAACCGTGTCCATCGCGGGATGTATCCGGAGCGGGATACTCCGAACGGCTCAACAACGCCGTCAATTTCTAGATGAAGTCTACCTTATCCTAGCGCCTGGATCGTTTATTGTTTAGTTCAATGGACATACTATTGAGGGGGTTACATTGCTGCATCGACTCTAGTCTATTGTTCCAAACGTTTGCGGAGTGGCCGTCGAGGTCGCATAGTTAGTTTCTTCTGTTGAGCGAACAAGCGAGGCTCTCACCAACATGTTCAGCACTCCTTATCATAAAGCCACACCATTCGGTTAACCTTGCCCATCGCGGGTTATATCCGGAGCGGGCCACTCCAAACGCGCTAACAACGCCGTCAATTTCTTGCTGACAGGCACGCCCGCGTGACGACTTTGTTGCCTTGTTCGCGCTTCGTGCGCGCGGTCGTGAGAGGCATCCGCGGGAACGGTCGTGAAAAGCGATCCCCGCGCAGAAAAACCCCGAAACCCCGTTGACCCCGGTGCGCACCGTGTCGTGCGTGCCAGTTTTCTGGGCCGCGTTCTGGAATCGGTTCTGCGAAAACAAAAGGGCACCGACCCGACGATCACGATCACGCGCGACGTTTTCCGCGTGCGGGCGATCGCGCGCGCGCGCACCCAACATTCGTGATGTTTTTCATCCCCCGTCATCATCATCATCATCATCATCACGATTGCGGTCTGGTGGTGGTGACGGTCTGTGTGTGTGTGTCGTGGGCGCCGATCGAAATAGGAGACGCGCAAGGGGGACGAGATAATCGCATTAATAGTATATTATGCCACCTCTCACCTCGCTGCAACTAGGAGCCCTGGAACTGGAACTACGAAATCGGATCGATTTTCTGTTTCCTGGCCTCTTCCTGCTCTTCAGGTGCGCGTCTGGCGTGGAAAATCTTCCCCCGGTACAACAGTTCGCCAACAGCGTGCGCTCGGTCCATGCCGTACGCAGACATGTCTTACTGCGCGGACCACCGCCAACAACCCGCAGGATCCATAGCGCACAACCGCACACCACAGCCCTCCGGTCGACATCGAACGACGTGTCGGGCCCATTAGGAGGCGGCTGGAGGAAGCCTGGGAATCTGGAGAGGGCTAGATGTACCGCCGCCGGGGCAACGGACCGCGGCGACCGTGTGAGCTTTGTTTCCTGCGCGCTGTTACCGTTTCCCATGGCTGTTGCTGTTGCTGCGATCGTTCGGGAAGTCCTCCGCGTGAACGTGACCTAAAACGCTCTCCCCATCTCCAAGTCGCCGTGCGCGCTGCAAAGCTTGAAGCTTGAACGACGCATCTCGCGGGGGAGTTCGATTTCTGGCACTCATTTCGGGTTGTTCGGCGAGGTGAGTGTGAGTTGAGAGGTAGCCCACAGGCCCACCTGATGATGGCCCGGGCATATCTATCCATCGCGCGCGGTTGTGGTGCAGGATACCGATCGCTGCAGCAACGCAACACCACCCACATCCCGGAGGAGCACTGGAGAAGCGCTGGGAGCACTCCCCGTCCAAACAGCGCCTTCTCCTCCCCGCGTGTGCTCGAGTTTCTTGTGGATGTGGATTTACACATCTTCTTCTGCACTCGTGCTCCGCTCTCCACGCTCATTATCATAGCCGTAACATCTCGCGCGGTCGTGTTTTCTGCGCCGCATTCTCGCTCGGTACCACCACCAACCACCAACTGCCACGACCTGTTCCTTCCCGCGGCCTACTTTAGCGTATGCAGCCAGGCCGGGCGACTCCCACTCGCAGGAAGAGGTAGAAGCAGCGGAGAGACGAAAAGCCATCATGTTGCGCGAGGTCAAGAACGAGGCTTGCGCTCCGGCTCCTTCCCGCCGGAGATATGGTGGTCTCCAGCGCCGAACAACGCAACAACAACCGTCGCCTGGAGGTCTCTCTCTCGGGGAGTGCGAGCTCTGCGATGATCCTGGTGTGTCCCGCGCGGCCACAGCAAGACAGTGTGTCACCCGACCGATGGACGAACGCATGATTTATGGACCTCGCTATGTGTGTGTGTGTTCGTGTGGGGAGAAATGAACCTCCAAATCCATAAAGAAGTCGCTCGTGGGCTCGTTAAGCCCCGTCGCCCCGGCTCGGGAGTCTGTCCTGGAGAATCGTTAATTTGCTCCGGGCCGTCTTCCTGGAGGTTAATTGATGGCGGCACGGTAGTGTTCCATTTCGAGCTTTCGATGCTGTGTGTGTGTGTGCGTCTCATTTGCATTGACACTACACAAAAGGATGCCGTACCGCTCCCGTACCGCTGTGTGTGCGGTGGTGGCCCCGTGTGATGCTAATTACTCGAGCACATCCACCGCGCGTCGAGCTTGATGTTCTCGCCCGTGCGCTGCTGTCACTGCCATTTTGTACGTGGCGTATGGGAAAATGGGAGTAGAGAATGTACCCCTGCGCCCGGAGGCAACGACATGCATTCAGACTTCATTAAGGAACATGTGCGCGCACGTGCGCATCTCCCCCTCCACCGTAGCTACGAACGTACGCGATCACTGCACAGGGCCCTGGCACACCGCCTGCCTTCGGTTGGTGAGATAATCACTGCGGCGGTCGTCCAAATATCTTTGGCACCGCGCTTTGGATCATTCGATCTCGTGATCTCGGGAAATTGAAACCGAATGCCGAACTCTGGCATTGTCTATATCCAAATCCAGGGTCCACATCACTTAGAAACCTGATCTGTCATGATGCAGATGCCGGGGTGTGCCCTTGTTATCGGATAAATCACGGTTTGAGATCTTTAGAATCTCTTAGGATTCCGATATGCCAACACTCAGCTCTGGAATCCAGATTTGTCTGATGAGTGTGATCGACTTTGAGTTCGGATAGATAGCTATTAATCTGTGTATTGTCAGTAGAGAAATGTGTGTATTCGTACCTGTCTATTTCTATACACGAGGGACTCGGAGCGGATACGAGTTGATCAGTATCGGAAAGCCTATGGAGTATATAGCAGCGACCTTGAAACTCAAAACGAAAAAGGCCCATACCGATGCGTGATGCCGATTGCCATCCATACACGCATCTGGAAGAGACACTTGCTCTCCAGTGTGTCCCGACGCGCGCTTAATGTGGAGAAGCCGGGCCGCCAATTTTGGCCCCCATCTAAATATTGTGCGTGTGTGTGTGTGTGTGTGCGTGTTTGGGTGCGTCGCCTATCTAAGCACACGCACACCAACCTTACGCATTCTGCGAGCCCACAATTCGGTCCATTCGATACCTGCTGTGTGTCGGGCAGCCACGGTCTCTAGCGCGCTGCGGAATCGGACACCAACACACGCACAACCGGGGCGGGCATTAGAACGGGGAAGAGCAAGAGCAGTGAGAGCGAGCGAGAGTAGGAATGAGTTTTTTTGTTGCGAGCCCGCCTCTGGCCATTTCGTTTGCCGTTTGTTCCGCATCATTTATATTCCCTCCCGGACACCCCGCTCTGCCCGGTGCTTATCTCTTAGCTCGGGCTGTTTGGATCATCGTTTCGGGCGGCGCGCACGCATGTTTAGAAGCAGCTTGCGCTTGACTCTGCTTCTCTGGTTCGTGGATAGAACGGAGTAGAATAGGGCAGGAAGTATGGCGAATTTTGGATTCTACATGTTCAGGTCCTATATTCCACGAGCTTATCTGATTGACCATGACGATCAGTTTGACGTTTAATCCCTGTTAATGCTAGCCTGAGTAACAGCGTCAAAAAAGCTAACCCTACTTTTCTAAACTTTATTCCTCACTCGCTTTCTCTCTCTCTCTCTCTCTCTCTCTCTCTCTCTCTCTCTCTTTTGCGCTCCTCCGGTCGCTATCCCCCAGCAGCGCTGCAGAGAGTGTGAGTGTGCGTTTCTGTCTAACGCGCACCGGGCTGCGTTTACTACTCACCCCTGAATAGGGTTGCATTTCTGTGTGTTTGCTTGCTTTTTTTTTGTTGTTGCTTCCATCGTATTGTTGCTGTTGTTGCCGCAGTAGTTTGGGTCTGTTTTTCGTCGCTGGCGGCGCTCCATCTCCCTCCCAGCTCACGTCCACGCACAGCGCCCCACAGCGGCGGTCGTTGAACTCCCGGCAGAGCGTAAATGGTGTGCGTGTGCCGTGTGCGAATGTCAAGGTGGTGCCGGCAAATTTCGGTTCGGTTTAGCGGAGCGGCGTGTTGCTAACCGGCCGGGGCGTGCGCCCAAGCCTGATAGAGGCGTCGCAAGTCAGCTGGATCTCTGCCCTGCCCAGCACCCGGCCACAGAGGCAAACGAGCTGGGGAGTTAGTTTCATTTATCCAGCCCGGCTGTCACCCGTTGGGAAAGGAACAACAACGCACCTAAAACAACCTCTGCGAGCTGCGGCCTAATCTGTCAGAGGCGAGCTCATCTCTTGTTGTTCTTTTGTTGTGGAGCTTCGCGGAAGGTTCGGTGACCAATTGAAGCATCCTCCCACACACACGCGCGCGCGCGCACGCACGTACACCCGAGGCCTACGCTGCTACGCACACGCGTACGCAGCAGCAGTAACGCCGCGTGCACTAATTGACGGGAAGTTTGTGGAGCACAGATGCGCCGCACCGCTGCTCGGAAGCGCTGAAGTTGAGTGCGCAACTGCGCACGCACGAGTGGGACGGATATAATAGGTAGATACGCACGCAGGCCGCAAGCGTGTGCGAGAAAATAAAAAAACAACAGATGCCTCCGGCCTGCTACACACGCAAGTTTGCGAATTCAATTTGCAAGCTCGCGCAGACGGGAGGAATGAGTTTTTGTTTTCGTTTCGATTTTGTGGTTGTGGCTTTGTTGGAGACCCTCGGGAAGGTTTGCTCGAGCACGATCTCTCCATTTTTTTCTCTCTTCTTTCAATACGAACTTTCGGCAGTGCCATGCCGGGACTTGAGCTAGAACGTGGACTGTCACTTGATAGGAGAGCATTAGGGAGACACTGAAGTTGGCAGTGACAGCTGCTTCTTCTTCTGCTAGTTCTGCTTCTGACCGTGCGGCCTGCCATGATTGATTGGGTTTTAGGGCTTAAAATGGTTTCGGAACTTCACCCGTGCGCTATAAACGATGTATCAACGGGCTTTTGAATGGCGAAACGCGTCTCGAGCATCTCCTGTGCAAACACGTACGTCCATCAACTGATGAGTCGAGTGGTAGGCTGTCATCTTTGGCTCGGCGAATGTCTGCCCCGAATCTGGCCTATGGAGAGATTGTTATCATGACGCACGCTTAGCCGTCGATTAGCCTACCAAAAGGCCGGGCCAGTTGACAGCCGTACCGTCCATTTTTGAAACGATCCGCAAGGGACGAATGAAGCGACTCATCGAAGCCCCATTCCGCAGTCCAGCGCGGATGTCGCAGCAGCGGTTGGGGAGACTCGAAGCCCAGCCAAGCTCTCCCCGGCATGACGTGCGTGCGAAATCGCTCTGTCTTCCGGAACCCGCTTTATCTCCACCCATACTGTGCCCGCGTCCCGCCGTTGCGTAGCTCCGAAAATCTTATCTTCCGTGTGTGTGCGTGTGCTGCGCAAGCCGGACAATCGGACTCGGCTCGAAACGCAGCGGCGAACACAGTGCGAGACGTGGGGAGCACGCACTCGGCGTTTGCGGGAGCCATTGTGTGTGTGTGTGTGCGTGTGTATGTGAGCCAGAGCTAGATGGGATAGGCACACAAGAGAAGAGCACGGGAGCAAACTAGAAACCGAGCTAGCTTCCCGGACGCGCTTTTTCGGTTAGAATTCGTTTTGTAGGCCTGTTTAGAAACCTGGTTTGAAGATTGAGCGCCAGTTGGTGCCGATCGGAATACCCTGGACACGCCATGTGCGCTTCAATGTCTCTACAGGCCCGTCTTGCGGTTGTGAAGGAATTTTTCATATTGTTTCTCTTTATACTGTCAACTGGATGTCTAGAATGGTGTTTAGGGTAACATCTCTGTATACGTAAGATAATTATAGAACTTTTCTCCATAAACTCGATTAGTTTTACGTCAAAGCACAAGGTTGTTTGAAGGGATTTTGGAGAAGTTCTAGTACTTGTTTGACCTTTGTAACAATCGTGTAGTTTCGATTCTTAGCTCAACAATCTAATCTATGGGAGCAGCTCAGCAGCTGTACTATTCCTATTCCCGAAATCTCCAAACTCAGTCTCCTATCTCTAGTCGCTGGCGACGAGACCGGTGATGTTACACAACATTCCAAAAAACGGCCGAATAAAAAAAAACGAAAAAAATCTAACAGCAAGACAAACAACTCGAACAAACGATATCACTCAAAGATCCTCTGCTTCTTCGATTCTTTCTTCCCTCTCTGTCCTGCTGTCAGTTATGCCACGGTTTGGTTGGTCTATGCGCCAAACGCAACAAACAAAAAAAACACAACACACACACAAACAAATTCGCAACCTTCTCGGGTCTACTCTGCGTAGACGCACTGCCCTGTTGCTGCTCTCCGATGCCGGTGTGTGAAGGAGATCCGAATGACAGGCACGGGGATAAGACGATAAGAAACGAGCGGCCAGTGGGCAACCCGGAGCAGAAGGGGCAGAGCAGTGGAAGCGTATTGCAAAAACGCGCTCCGGACAAGGGTCAATGAACTGTGCGAACAAGCTGCTCGGGGGGCAAGGCAGGCTGGCGCGGCAATCGAGAGACGCAGCAACTCCCCAAAAATAAAATACGCACACAAGCACGCACACGCACACAAACACACCGTCACACTGCGTGAAACCTTGAACCGATGCTCCTGCCTCCGCTGCCGCCTCGCAATAGATGCTCTCTAGACGCACTGCTGCTCTATACCGGCAAACAAGCAGAAGAGGAAGAAAAACACGCACACACTACATGCGATCGCGCGTTTTGTTAGTTGGAATTAGTATGAATTTAGATTGCTTTGGTCAAATTGGCCGTGGGGCCGGCTTGACCAGGAAGAGACGGAGACGAAGATGAAACAAGAGAGAAAGAGAGAGAGAGAGAGGGAGCGAATGAGTGCGGTGTTGCGGGAGAAGCGACAAGCTGTGGGGGGGGGTTGACTTTGGATTTTGATCTATTAAAAGTGCGACCACGCACCGTTTTCGCATCGCTCCGTTTTGAGAGTCTGCGTGTGCTGCTGTGTATGTGTGCGTGAGCAGGAAGGAGTGATGCGAGCGGGTCGGGCGGGGATCTCGCCCAAAGGCCATTAGCAACAAGCACGCCAACGCCACAACGCACAAAAATCAATTTCGGGACCACCGAAAAGAAAACGCCCGTGTGTGCGTAAGCAAGAGCGAGCGAGGAACACAGCCACACACAGCTCGGCAGATAAGATGGTGTGCGCGGGGCTTCGGGGCGCTGCCACTATCTCCACCTAATAGAGCAATGAAATCGGCATAACTTAACTCGCCACTTCTTGCACTGTGGCTGTGTGCGTGCGGTTTTGGGGCGTACGCTTTTTTTTCTCCTCTCACTGTACCTGTTCTAACGCACGGAACTTTCTTTCGTACGCATCTTTTTTTTCAATTCATTACTATCGGAGAGTGTGCGTGTGCGTATAAAAGTGCGTACGCTTCGGTCGCGCCTCTGGTAGCCTGCGTTGATCGGTCCGCCACGCCGGTTGTGCCCGCTGGTTTGCTCCTGCTGCTGCGTTCGAACGACAGATCTTCTGCCACTGTGAGCCGTAACGTCTACGTGGAGGGGGTCAGCAGCTTACCAACAATCAATCAACACTCAAATCGAGCGAAAGTGCAGAATACTAGTACAGGCATAAGGTGTTAAGTGACGAAGTTCCTGATTGGAATCCACAGCAGGTCAAGAAGTCGCTCACTTAAAAGGGCAAATCGCCTCTTCTAGTGGCAGCCGATGCAGTGCAGTGTGTTTGTGAAGCAAGTCTTGCGCATCTAGTCCGACTCTCGTGGACGATCACCTGGGTGACGTCTACACTAAGCTAACGAATCGGTCGTACAGTGAGCACGCAGATTTAGACACACCGTAATGGTTCTGAATGGTTCTGTGAGCAAGCGCAAGGCCTTACACACCACAGGTTGTGGGTTCAAATCTCAACTGGACCGTCCCTGAGCCTGACCCTTGACTATCCAGGTTAATGGCGATAACTAATGCAAAGAAAGCAAGGAATGGCCAGACAATCCTAGACCTAGTTGAGGTTGTTGTGCCAAGGAAGAAGGATTGTTTATTAAATTGTGATTTAAACACCTCCTATACGTTCCGTGTGCACGTTCAACGTCGTTGGATCGTATCTCAATTGAACCGTACTACTGTTCGCATGACTTACTATCCAGGCAATGGGGATAATAAATTAAGTCAATGAAAGCGAGAAACGGCAGGCCCCAGACCTAGTTGAGGTTGTTGTGCCATATAATAACCCCGTCCTATACATTCTACAGGATAACCACAACTATGTTCATGGAAACAAGTGAACTCAAAAAATCTTCAAAAATCTCCCTCTTCTTTCAACTCTTTGGCAAAAATCAGCTATGTTAACGAGCTGGGTCGTCGCAGCTCGAAGCGACAGTAGCATTCTTCCATAAAACCAGCCACGATTGGAAAGTTTGAAAGGCTGAAAAGAAGAGAAGTCCCCAGATCTGATCTTATGCGGGCAATTTTCATATCCAGTGGAACCTTTATGTCAGAACAGCCAGAGCAAAACTGGAATGTCCGTATCGATGGCTCCACAGTTGAAATATTTTGAAACCCGGCTATAACTGAAGCTAGCGTTGCACAGCCCACATACACACAGCTCTTCCCCGTGTTAACTACACAACCGAAAGGGATTCCGGCCTAACGGAGGAGTCCGGCACATGTGAAGGATCCTCAGCCCGAACAAAACTGAGCCATTCGAAAAAGGGGTTGTTCTGGCTGAATTCTCTCCGTCCCTCTCGCTCTCTTTCTCTCCCCCTACTCTAACCGAGTGGTACGGAGCGGGCACCATACCCCCGTTTATGTTCGCCGTGTACGCGAGTGTTTCTTTTTTTTGTGCGATTTCTCTTCAAAAAAACACACACAGCCTTCCTATTCCGTACCGGGCCGGTCGTCCCGATATTAGATTTCCCTCCCCGTTGAGTTGCGTTTTTAATTTTGGGACTATTTTTGAGTGCTGCTACGCGTATGTGTGTGTGTGCCTCCACTACCTTCATCCCCCTCCAGCACCCGGTTTGCATTGTGGCATTGCAGCTGCCTCCAGAGCGCATGAAAGCGTCGTTCCGTGTTTTCGGGGTTTTTTAAATATACCCCCGAAAACAAAACGGTAACCTAAAAAAAAGCACAAGTGTGTGTGTGTGCGTGGTGCGTGTGCAAATTTCGGTTACAGACGACCGCGCTGGGAAGGGCCTCCCGTAAGGGAACCGCATTATAAGGTTCCTGCTTCATCTATTTGCTGCGCGCCTTTTGTGTCCCGGCGGCGGCGCGCGGAAACAAAAAAAAACGAGACCCAAAAACATGGTCGACCGTTTGGAACGGAGCCGCAGCCGAAAACCGAACCCCTTCTACCGTAGGAGCCGCAATTTTAGCGACACTTCACCTGTATGTGTGCGTGCGGATTCGGTTCGAGCGTGTTACGGTGGGAAAAGCGAGGTAGAGAGTGTTTGTTGGGTTTTATTTTTTACGGCCCAAGACTTTTCAAACCTCCCGCCATTCGTGTGCCGTGTGCACACGCGATGAGGAGAAAAGTTTCATAATTTTGGGGTTCTTTCTGGAGGAGTGTAGTTTTTTTTTTGTACTTTTTTGTTTGTGCGGTGAAAAAAAATAGAAGCTAAAAGGGTTCGTCGCCTGGTGCGCGCGGAAATTGATCGAACGTATTTTTTTGCATTTTTTTGTTGTTTTGCATCTCCATTTGAGCAGGGTTGCGGAGCAGTTTTGTACCGCCAATTTCAGGATCTAGCGTGCCTAACGTGGATTTCGTGCGCGCTGTTAAAATATCAAAAAATGTGCACAGAAACGAATTTCTTTCGGGTTTTCTAGACCTTCTTTTCGGGGTCTATCACAACCTCGGGCACGTAGCAGTGAGGACAAAAATACACGCTTATGTGTGTTCGTGTAGAAAAAATCTGTAAAAACCAAAGCCTCCCGGAGGGTCATGTGAAGATTTCCGCGAACTCGACGCGCAAAGAGCGCGAACTTCACGGAAGGATCGGCAGCGCATCGCAGCCCTCAGGATTTCATTTGCTCCACCCGAGCCCACGTTGTCACTCCTCACCACCGAGGCGCACCGATCTATTGGAACGATGCTCCGCTGAAACAATATCAACCGTTTGCGGAATTTTCTCTTTTTTTTGTGCTGCAGCAAGGCGCTGCATGATTAATGCTTCACTCGGGAAACCTTCCATTTCCACGCGCTTGATTAATAGAGTGTGATTTTCGTCATCCCTCTTCCCGGTCGGCCTGCATCGCCTGCATCTGTCAGCGTTTTTCTTTTTTTTTTGTTGTGGTTTTGTTGCTCTCACTCTTCAGGGCTAGATATTTGCGTGTCAGCTCCCGTTTTGCACGCGGCCGCGGCGAGCGCTCTTTACTCAAGTAGTTAAGCGCAAGCGCAAGACGAAGACGGCGGGCGAGAGAATAGAAAACACACATGACAAGCCGCCGGCCTGGCTTGACACTGGCCGAAGGGGAGCGCATTCGTTTCGGCCGCCTTCTACCGGGGGCCGCAGGGATGAGCAACTGCCTGTTGGGCTTGAGTTGTCATGTTTGGTGAAGCAGTATAAATAACTATTGCTTGCTTATTGCTTGAATTTTATCCAAGTTGGCGCTTTTCTACGTCATTGCTGTGTCAGTGAAGTTCGTCCTGCTACGGATATGATCAAAGAAAGAAAGGTCAAAGAAATGTAATAAAGGTAGATCTAGGCATACTTTTGTGCAAAAACATCAACCAAACGTAGACAGCAGCATGTAACGCCATTGGCTGCTGCCATTAGAAGACTTATAAATATGAAGACTTATAAATATGAAAAATGCCACTCATTTTTTAAAATAACGTACTATTTAGTGACTCCGCACTACGATGGGGAAGTAACGAACTCTCCCTACTCGATTCGATCGTCCCCCGTTTGTATGGAAAGCTGCGGATTCTAAGCGAATTTTGATATCGGTAGAACTTTTCGTAGCGACCCGGATAGATCCCCTACATACCGAAATTGATACATCACTGGAAACCAGGTTCTATTGTAACAAGCTCACATGGCAAATGTGATGAAAATACTTACCATCGATTTAGCAGCAATTAAATATTGTCCTATGCTATTATTCCACTACCGGTTAGCTTTGATCAAACGTAAACAACAATTGAGTTTCAATTTGAACTGCTTGACTGTCAAACGACTGCTTAAATTCGATTTCCAGTGATGTATCAATCTATTTGGGTCGCTACCGTTTTTACGCATATTTTCAGTATCTGTCATGAGATTTAAAAAAAAAACAAACAGTTGTTTATCATGGTAGGAAATTACACTTGAATTTCTGTGGTATTTTAGAACGGTAAATAATTTGAAAAAATGGCATTTTCTTGTGCAATTACTGTATTTTTTTTATTATTCTATGATTAATATTTTGTTATTGTTTTATTATATCGCTTGCTTTAATAGCTTACAGTATAAAAGCTTTGTAATATTTCATTGGTAAAATAAGGTGATTTGTTTTCCGACCAATTTCGTCGAACGAAGCGCGTGATCGCACCCAATGAAAGAAAAAAAAGGGATAAAGAGACAGTAGAAAATAAATAAAATAAATATTAACAGCTTGACATTTTACAGAGAAAAAAACAAGTTTTATTCATTATTTTTTTTTATTTTTCACCGAAATATTGCATTCCGAAAATTGAAACAGTTTGGTATTGGACTGAAAACAAAGACCGTAGAGTTAAAATATCAATTTTTCCCCAACAAAATCGCTATGAAACGGCTGCAAAACTGAGTATTTCAGCATGAAAAAAATATTCTTTCTGGTAAGGAACACTTTTCTTACTTTTACAATATCCCTTCTGTTCAAGATGCACCTGAGCAATGGACGAGATTTTTGAAAGTAAATATTTCTGTCAAAACTTCTAGTTGCTCACCCCTGTCCACTGCACCGTACACGAACGCGGGCGCAACGGGGAGTGAGCGAGTCCCGGACATGTCAATTGGAATGCGCGTTGCTCATTAATATTCGTTTTGTTCCCCCACCCCCTGGCTGGGAAGCCCGGTAGCACACTCTCCCCAAGATGTGTGTGTGTGCGTGGCTTCCATTAAGGGCGTGTGCGCGTGGTCCTCCCGCACTTAGCTCGGGGCTGCTCTTATCGCCGGCGGTGGTGGTTTCCCGCTGGGGCGAAAAGGCGCTTTTGTGTCCTGCGCGTGCGGTTTGCGCAAGTCATGCCGGGATACTTAGCGTCCACCTAGGAGGGACCTAGAGGAGCGATGTCGTGGGTGGGTCCCGCCTTTCGCTGTGTGGATAAGACTCGCCGCTCGAGCGCGCCTAGAACTCCCTCTAGCCGAGGCGAGGACGTGTGTGTGTGGGTGTCGCTTTCGGGGCCGCTTGACGAGAAGCTGGACAGGCACGTCTGACTCCAACGGACGTACGATCGCCGGGAAGGGTGTGAGGTGTCAATCGCTTTCGGGCGCTTTCTCCCGAATCGGCGCAGCCCCGGCGAGATAGTTTTATTGCCCTGTCAATATTGAGATATTGACGTCGGGAGCCGTGTGCCGCCCTGACCCCGCGCAAATCAATTAACATCACCGAGTGGGCCTCCGCGCAAGAGAGATCCAGCAGGCAGAAGGGGCGTCTCCAGGGGTTGATCTAATCGCCTCCAACAAGAAACAAAAACCAACCCCTCCGCCCCCTGCGACACGGCTAACAATGTTGCCGAAAGACTTGTTGACTGATGAGGTTTTCGACCCGGCCATGTGCTCCCCGGCGGCTATTTCAGCGCAAGCGCAGGCAGGCGAAATTATCATAACCTGTTGCCGGCCAGGTCCGAATTTCCCTCCGGCCCGGCGGGATTTGGAAGATGTTTGACGCCCGGGAATCGGTCGTCCGATGCTCCGCAGGGGGGCTTGTGTATTAATTACCGTTCCGGTGCCGCCCAGGAAGCCTCACCTGCCGCACGGGACACCGGAGTAAGCGGCTTAGGTTGATTTATACGACCCGGGCCGCAGATCCACCGCGCGCCCGCTCCAACGGGACGTGAGTAGAGTTTATGTTATTATTTATTGATTCTCTAAATCCTGCGCGATCTACACCGCGTTGTTTCTGGCCGGCTGTCGGATGGCGAAACTAATCGGATCGTAGAACTAACTACCCGTGAGGAGGGCAGATCATTATGGTACTATAAAAGCAAACAGCTGGACGTTAGTGGGACAACTGGATCCTGAAGTGCTACAACTCCACATCGTGTTCCCAATGTCTGGAACGCTATTTCCGAAGTGCAACCAACTCTATATCGTGCTCCCAATGTCTGGAGCACTATTCCTGAAGTGATTCAAACTCTACATCGTGCATCCAATGTCTGGAGCACTATTCCCGAAGCGCTGCAAACTCTACATCGTGTTCCCAATGTCTGGAGCACTATTCCTGAAGTGATTCAAACTCCACACCGTGCTCCCAATGTCTGAAGCGCTATTCCCGAAGCACTGCAAACTCTACATCGTGCTCTCAATGTTTGGAGCGCTATTCCCGGAGCGCTACAAACTCTACATCGTTTTCCCAATGTCTGGAGCGCTATTCCCGAAGCGCTGCAAACTCAACATCGTGCTCCCAATGTCTGGAGCACTATTCCCGAAGTGATTCAAACTCTACATCGTGCTCCCAATGTCTGGAGCGCTATTCCCGAAGCTCTACAAACTCTACATCGTGCTCCCAACGTCTGGAGCGCTATATCTAGCTATTCCCGTGGAAGATCTTCCCGTATATCTTCCCGTATCTTCCCGTATATCAGGGGGTGTGCGACATCTCAACTAATCACCTGGCGCTAGAGTGGCCCACCTAGCAATCTATGGGGAGCGAAACCACCGGCGCAACACCGGACGTAAGTGAACGCTAATTAGGCCTTGGGCGAACGTACAGTGCACGCATGCATGCATGCTACTAGCGCTGGCACTGGCACCGTACGTGCGCACGTTGCAACACCCCGGAATAGGAGTGTGCGCACGCTGTTGGCCCAGGTCACGGCTGTCAGGCTGTCAAAGTTCGAAACAATCGCTCGGAAGGTGGAGGGAGACGACGACGGCGACGACGACGGGCGGCCTTCGCCCAACCGACACCGGGCCCGGCCCGGCCCGGCTACCGGGAAGTCAGGGGAGAGTCAAAACATAGAAACGTCAAATGTCAAACGGCTCCGAGGAAACGTCAAACCAGCCGCGCGGGCTCTCGGCGGGCCTGGCTTCCCGCTCACTCACGCTCGCGCGACTCCGGCACATTCTTTTGCCCATTTTTATAGGGAACTGTGAATGGTGTTTTTTTTCTTCTGCCGTCTGTGGCCGTTGTTTGCGTCCGTGGCCGCGGCCGAAAGGAAAAGGGCGATAGATTTTAATATTCGCCAGCGCGCTGGGGATGGCCGGCCGCGCGGAGCTTTCGCGCGACACAGGAGGTTAACTACAATGCTGCGCGCCACCATCGCCACCATCGCCATCGCCGACACCGGCACTTATGTGCCAACTGCAACCTGCTGGCGCGGTTTCGTTGGCCTCCGGTGTGCAATGAGTGTACGCGCACAGGTTCGGCATCTTGCGCAAGGCATCGGGGGTACGCGTTTCGCTTCCTGCCCGGTGTGCAGCAAGTTGTGTGCGGCCACGGCGGGGGTGCCCGTTTCTTTATCACCCATCGCACGGAAGGCGATGTTTTGCGGCGGAGCGTTAGCAGGAGGGGCGTCGAAATGTTGCACAATAAATAGGGATTTTTTTCGAGCAGTTGTAGAAGAAATTAATTGGTTTTCTCGACTCTGCATTGGAGAAGATCTAAATGTTTGGAACGGAGCGAGATTTGTACTGAAGTTTCTGGACAAAAAGTAGAGTTATGAAGAGCCTGTATCTATGTTTTGAAATTGTACTAACTATTCAATAGACTCTGTAATAATTTAAACTACTATCACTTTACTGCCCCATACAAACAGAACGTGACATATAGCAGGCATCCTCAACTTTGATTTCAAGAAATTTTGGAGGGAAATTTCGATTCTTCATAATTATGAAGAGGTTATTCATTATACAGATTTATACAGATATTCCTCTTGTACTAAAAATACTAAAAATATAGACAAAGAGAGGATGTATTGGGGATTCGAGCAGAGATGCCTCATCGTTTTCCAGATGGATGTAGATAGCCTGAATCTTTTCTGCGCTTCTTTTGACGTTTGCTGTTTATACATACTACATCAAAGGAGTAT
>KB672491.1:5984319-6002314 GCA_000349145.1 Anopheles dirus | reverse complement strand
ATTTTACTTTAAAATCATCTTCTTTCAAGCGTATTTAAAATCGTATATATATATATTTCTATAAACACTAAATACCTTTACATAAGTGACTCTCTTTCTCTCTTTGTGTGTGTTATTTGTGTGTGTGTGTGTGTGTGTGTGATGCATGTTGTTTCTTGGCGGCGGCTATCGAACACACGCACACGAACAATTTGGGGCGCTATTATGGGCTCTACGTACCCGTCTACGCACACACACGTCCCTCCCGACACAGTATCCTAACCCAACTTTTCTGCAGCGGCTGACAGCGGTGTTGCTCCGGATGACAGCTGTCACACAACCGACCCGCGATCCTAAACGCATTGCCCACACCTTTTGTGCACCCTTTCTCTCTCTCACTCACTCTCTCTTCCCATGAGATTCCGCAGATCAGCGCAAGATGGCCGTCGCGTGGTGCCGCTGTGGGCAATGTGTCTCTACTCGCCACGCACACACGTCGTTCCCATTCTTGTTTATGTACACACACACGCGCACACACACACGCACACACCACACATACATCGTACCAGTTTTCTTTTTCTCTTCCGTGTCGATGTCTTCACATCCGTGTGGTTGTTTCTCGATGTTTACATATGTTTACTTATGTCTTTATTTCGTCTTCTCTCTCTCTCTCTCTCTGTTTTGGTTATTCACACGCGTATCTTACTACAAAACAAACGAAAACAAAACGTTACTTTTGCGTTGTTTTCGGTCTTGTGTTCTTTTCCCGAAAATCGCTTTCGTTCTCAATTGTCCACTAACGATTTCTATGATTAGAGATTCGAACGTGCGCACAACGCTCACCCGTTTTTGCATGAAGCCTCTTGTTTTTTCTTCCTTCTGTGTGTGTGTGTGTGTTTTTTTTTCTTCCTACCACAGCTCTAAAGCCCAATCCACCGATCGTTTCCCTCCAACTCACTCCATCATTCGTTTATTTCGTTATTATTTGTTCCACGTCCTTCCGTTTTCGAATGCTATATACGTACGTGCTCTGTTTGTCTCTCTCTCTCTCTCCCGTATGTCGTTGTTTGTATAATGGCTCGCTGTTGGTCTATTCTGTTGTGGTTCATTGATGTTGTTGATGTTGTTATTGTTGTTGTGTTGTTGTTGTGAGATTAGTGTTCATGATTATCATCCGTTTTGTATCCCGATCGCGCGCGCGCGCGCCTGAGAGTGTCGATTTCTATATTTGCTCTGCCGTTGCTGTTGTCCGACCAGTTTTATGTGTAACGTTCGCCACCGCGTCGATGCTCCCACCGTCTTTCTGTCTTTAGAAACATCATCTATGTAAAACATTCTTAAAATGCATTGCCTACAGCCGGCAACGTTTGCTTTTAAGCTAAGCAAGAAAGCGTCAGCTGAAGATAATTTGCCGCTTATTGAGGAACAATGTACGGAAAAGCAAACTAACGCCCGAATCTATGCAACGTGCGCTACAGGCGCAATATTGCGCATTGCCTCCATTCAGGCTGCGTTCGCAACGATAAGTGCTTGCGCCCCCAAAACGTATGCAATACTGACAGCGCACTCGCAAATGCTGGAACTGCTCCTGCAGCTATGCAACAAGCAACACAGCTTTCACACAAAAGTCACCGCCGTCGCTACGGTTGTCACTGGTGAAACAAGTCCACAGCAAAAATCCATCTTCCATTCGCTGGCTGTAAATGTCAAACGGAAAATGGACTTTCCACTATTGATTTTGTGTCCGAAGGCTGTGTGTGAGTGTATGTGTGTGTGTGTGAGTGGGGATGTAAAATGTTCTTTCTTAAAAAAAGAATCAAACCGAGCCCCAAAATCACTTCTCCACGGCTCAACGTGTGAAACGGTGCGTACGGGGCTTTGTCGTTCTTTCTCCACCACCGCCCCGAGAGATGCACACGCACGCCAGTCGCTTAAACGTGTGTGAAAGCTCGCTCCATCCGTTCCAAGCGCTTTTCATTGTTTTCTCACCCTCCTCCTGCCTCCATCGCTCCATCTGCCGATGACGGAAGGGTTTCGTCCGCTTCAGGCATTTATCTGTCGCCGTCAATCGGCGACTCGTCATCGGTTCGATTGACGTGCATACATGCAGGCGTTAGCGCCGCGGCCCGGGAGAGGGCCAAAATTAAATAGTAATAAGAGATATCCGTGACACATTCCGGCTTTCTGGACGTGGGACGATGCCATTGGCGAGGGTTTATAGCGCTGTGTGGAGATAGTGGGGCCGACGGGGATGGAATGTCTGCTTCTCAAAGCGCACAGTGGCAATACAGGGAACGTATCGATTTCATTTTCGCTACGTTTCGCTTGGGTAGCTTGCTATTCGTTCAGTTTAGAATGCAATTCGGCCGACATGCAGCAGATGCGTTGGGGGTGGGCGCATAGGTAGAGTTCGACAATAGCGACCGAGTGGACAAAGGCAGCCCATTCCAACGCCAAACGGAGCCATCAGGACGTCTTTTTTCTGTATGTGCCGTCTGGTTCCAAACCAATCTGCCCCGGTAAGATGGTGTCTGGAACAATTGGAAGATGTGCTGCACAGGATTACGACCGAATCCCTATCAGACAGGAAGCATCTTAACAACACAATACCGTGTGGTATTTGCCGCTGGTCGCAGTGCAATGTGAAAAGAAATGTCACTACTTGGACGCTCGGAGCAGCCACAGATGTAATTCCGTCCGACCAGTTTTGCAAAACTAGCACGGTCCAACAAAAAAAAAACAAACACACACACAGAAACGAACGACGCCACTTTTGTCCTTCGGGGCCAGCAAAATAGAAAGCAATTTGACACATACACTCACGTGCGAGTTAGCTAGTCCACACTATCGCCACACGCACCGAGCGCGGCGAGCTGCCGGCAGATGGAGCAAACACAGGAAGCTTGCGAGCGCAAAAAAAGACAAAAAATGAACAGAACACGCAACCTCGCCAAGTGAGACGGAGCAAGATACCGATTGGCAGCGATATCGGTTCCATTTATTATGCATCACTTAATTAGTTTTACAAAAGTTTTCCATTTGCCCGGGAGTTCGGGCCACGCCAGCACGGCGTATCGTTAAATATTAACCGGCTGCAACGACGTCGCATTTGCGCTTGTGTGCGTCCAGGTTGCATTGTGTTCTGCAGAGGGGCTTTTTTTTTCAATTAGAAACTGACCAGGTGTGTTTTGCGTGTCGCGTGGCCAACGCGTCTATCCCGGGATGTTGCGTGTGCGTATTAGTGATTACATCCCATTAGCCGGTCGTGTCACTCTAGGAAGGGAGGATCTCAAATATTCATTCGAGCAAATTGGAACGGCTGAAAGATTCGCTGACTTTCTCTGGTGTAATTCAGCTGAAAACAGGTACCGACACAGATTCGATCGTTAGCGCCTGAAATTATGCAATCCCTGGCAGTGAGAAGCGGGTTGCTAATCAAACAGGAGAAAATAAAGAAGAAAAAAACATTTATAAAGGATTGGTCCCAAATACGTCACGTGGATTGCATACTTTTGGGGCTGATATTCGATAATGCTTGCACCTGAAAGGTATGCAAACCGCGCTACACCAAAGCTCCACTTGATACAGTGCTAAAATAAGCTAACAACAGAAGGAAGGCGTAGATTATCGCTAGGGCACGAATAGAACACAATGGTGTACGGCAAGTGGCATATATCAGCCTAAAAGTCTGCAGTTCGCATGACAACGCGCTTTACGAGCGTATTATTACCCCATTACTAGCTCGGCTGGACGGAAACAGGCAGCAAGTCACGTTACAGACTGCTCTGGAGCTCGCATAACGAATCTTAGCTCTCTGTGCTCCTGAAATACTTCAAAACTCTTGACAACATGTGAGGTATGTCACTTGTAAGGAGAAAAACAAGTTTCTACCTTTAGTGGCAGATATTGGCCGTCAGCCAAGCAGCCAAGGTTAGAGGGAATTATCACGCGAGCTCTACACACATACACGCGACAGTGGCATTAGTGGTACGTAGCGTACCAATGTCCTCAAAAACTCACTCAAACTCACCATCACGCACAAAGACCTGGGAACCTGGACCTGCCCCAACCGAAAACGTCACTAACCCGCCCGGCTCGGTAAGCTGACGCTGCTACCACTACAGACGAGCGGAGAGCACGCAGGTGGTTGCTTTGGGAATTGAATTACGGAGCGATTAGTTGCAGGGGGATATAGCCGAGCCGCGCCGAGAGAGAGAGAGCGAGGATGCGAGTGTGTTTGCACGAGAGCTATCAATCGATACCGCCGCACGCTGCTCGCACACCGTGTGAGTGTCAGCTGCTTTATGAGCCATGTGTGTGCGTGTTGTTGTTTTTTTTTTTTTTTTGCGCTCTGTTGCGAACTTCACTAGAAATGACTCCGGCCAAGTGCGGGGCATATGTTGTGGCGCAAATTATCAGATCGCCCGTATCGTATGCAGCTCGCATCGCTTGTTTTGCTCCACTTCTGGCGGGCCGAAAAGCCAATCGCTTCCAGCACAACGGGGACACAGTGTTCTAAAATAGGCCCGACGCGAGACCATTGACGGATCGATGTCTCACGATGGTGGTCACCTGCCGCTTCAAACTGCCCATAAAGTCGTCGACATGGTTGTTTTTTTTGGAGGACAAAGGAGCAAACAGACAGCTCGGGCCTGCGGATGTAGGTTTCGTATGTTTCCATTACAATTCGGGGCTCTGTTTGCGGTGCGACCGTACCCATTGTTGTGTCGCTCGGACGTGGTGTGGGGCAGGCTAGCAAGTCGTCTAATCTGCTACCTTTGCTCTTCTCCCTGGCTCTCGCTCCACTGGCTCTCGGCCTGATTGTGTGTGCGGTCGTACAAATTTCAATTCCCAAACACTCGGCGACCATACGGCGCGGGAATGAGCGAGAGGGAGCGAGGGCGGGAGCCCGATTGGCTTGTTCGTTCTTTACTCTCGGTTCGTTTATTTTTCTTTTCTTCTTTTTCGTTCTGGATTGCTGCTCTATTTGGCCCAGCTTTTCGAGAGTGCCATGTGCCATATGACCTCATATTCGTTCATTCATTGTCCAGCCTGGGCCAGCTTTTTAGACGTTTCTTTGCACAGTGTGCGTCGTGTGCGTGTGTGTGTTTGGTCCGTCGAAACCGATTACTCGTTGCGCCACAGAGCACCAGACACGGGACGGATCGATACAAACATGCAATCGCGCCAGACGAACGCCGGACTCGGTGGACGGTTGTGTCCGTGTTTAGACTGCAGGCTCGGAGGAGTCGTGCGTACGTCGATCGATTCCTGTGCGATTCGGCGTTCGGGTTCGTTTATTTCTGTTTTGACAAACACACACACACATCGAAAGTGACACATACACATACACCAGTCCCGATATAATGGGGTAGCTATTCCTCTGGAAGAATCAGGGACATCCATGAAGAAACTAACCATCAGGTACCTTTACACCGACGAGATCTAGAGCGATCGCGTAACGCATCGGAGTCTCGCTCCTCTCCCGGGGCTCGTCGGCTCGTATTACTCGTATCTCTCTCGTTCTCCGCCACTTACGTCAATCTCAATGTTTTATATGTACATATACGCGCATTATTTCACGTTCTCGCTACCTCTCTTTCTCTCTTTGTGTGTACGTGTGTGTGTATGAGTGTGTATACATTTACTTCACCTTGATGTGGTTCTCTCCTCACTTACTAAACTTTGATGTGTAACTGTTGTGCGTCTCATGCTGTGTGTATGACTGTGTTTACGTGTAATATTCTAGCCTTCTTACCGTTTTCGTTCCGTTCGAATATGGCTGAACGATGTTTTGTTGTGTTATTAGTTTGTTTTTCTTTTGTTCAGTGTGTGGTTCATTTTTTCATTCTCTATTTGATTACCATGTTTCAAATGAAACATTCGAAACCATCGGCCCCATTCGCTCATCTTCATTATTCTCTCATCGTCGTCATCAGCATCATCATCTACTCTCTCTTTCTCTATTTTTCTCTCTTGTCAAAGTCGTATAAAATTCTACTACTGCTCTTTCCACACAAATCCATTTTTCTGGTATTTTCAGTTGTTTTTTGTCATTCCTACATTTCTTGATCACGGTTTCGTTTTCTTTCTTATTTTTACGTTTTGCGTGTGCATATCTGGACTTGATTTGTATGTGTTATCGGTTTGATTTTTGCATCCCCTTTGTAGTGCCCGTTCGTTTCGGTGTCTCTCACGCGTGGTTGTGTGTACGTGTGCGTGTGTGTGTGTGTGTGTGCGCGCGTGTGCGTGTCGTTGTGTATGTGTGTTGTGTAAGCTCTCCTTGTGCTGCAGCAAATACCACACACTCACACACCCACGCGCCGTTTTTTCGTTCCGTACATTTAGTCCGTCTTGTGTTTCCTTCTTTCATTCTTTACTTTCCTGCGTTTTCAGTTAATATCATTAATTGTCAAGAAGTTGATCTACGTTTTTTGAACATGGCTGT
The DNA here is from genome assembly GCA_000349145.1 of Anopheles dirus. Lineage (NCBI taxonomy): Eukaryota > Metazoa > Arthropoda > Insecta > Diptera > Culicidae > Anopheles > Anopheles dirus. The sequence continues at coordinate 5,995,887 of KB672491.1, read as the reverse complement.
GCTAAATATATTTATTCTATATACATATATAGATTATCGAAACCAACAACAAAAAAAATACCAAAACCTTTCGGACTTCATAAGCAAAAAGAAATACACAAAAAATACACAAAAACCAAAAACCAAAAAAAAAACTCACACATTACCGCAACCTAAAATGAATTCAAAATTTGTTTCTACACGTTTCTCTAGTGTTTGTGTTTTCGTTGCATTGTTCAAAACCTTCTGTATTTCTCACATTTTTATTATCTCGCATTGGCTGTCGGAACACTTTTCCGTTTTTTTATTCGTTGTTGTTGTTTTTTGTTTTTTTTTACCATCGCAAATCGAAATTTGAATATGTAAATATATAGATTCTCTCGTGGCTATATATTTAAATATGCAATGTTTCATTTTCTTTCTCAAAGACCCATCGATGAGTTTTAGTTCTTTTTTTCTTCTAATACTCTTCAAAATGTTATCTTACTACTGGTTAACATAGTTGTTTTTCACCTATGTGTTTCGTTCTGATTTGGTTTAACTTTCGCTAAATTACCTTCAAACTATGGTATCAAATTCCAGCAGTTTAATGTTGCATAATAATGCGTTAAATCTGAATCTCGCAATACAATACTTTTAGAGAGCATTGATCCGTTTTTGGTACTTTTCTTTTTTTTTTTTCTCATTTATTTGTGTTTTTTTTTTTTAATTTTATTTTTGGTTTTGTTTTGCTCTGTACATATAATTCGAGAATTGTTTCGTTTCGCTGTTGTACTGAACTGACCAAAGGATACTGTCCATTTATTTACGTTTGTTACACCTGAGATATTTGAATTTTAAACAAACCTGATACATTCTGTTTGTTTCGTTTAAAACAAAGAGACTTAAACTCGAAAGTAAAAACTAGTAAACAAATATATTAAAGTAAACACCAAGTGAAAGCAATCAAAAAGGCAATCGAAATGTGGAAAGAGAAAAAGAAAAAAAGATGAAAGAGAGAGATTAAGAAAGAACAAAAAACTATGTTCGGTACCGAATCTAGTAACAAGCAACGAAAACAAACCGAAACAAACAATGAAACGGCCTCGCGAGGAAAGGGGCGAACGAGGATGTGCGACCGAGGAGAAAGGAAAAACGAGCTGCTGTTGTTGTACCAAGTCTTTGAACGCTGTAGAGCGCGACGTTTTTTGATTTTTTTCTGTTTTGCTTCTTCATGTTGATAGCGCTTGTACATCCTTTCTCTTCCTCCCACACCGTCTCCCCCTCTCTCCGCGGAGGTGTTGGTGTGTGTGTCGCAATTGGCTGCTACTAATTCTAATTGGTCACTAATCAGAGTCAACATTAATCCACCATCGCTGGAAAATGAGAAAAGAGCGAAAAAAAACAACAAAAATGAACATTCAATTCGATCAGTCAAAACAACATCTCCCACTCCCGCGACGACTAATCGGCATTACTACACTGCAAAAAAAAAGAAAAAAAAACTGTCAAATCGATCTGTCAAACGTGTCAAACGCCCTCCTCGCTCCTCGAAGCCACAACATCGACGCGCCTTCCCCACGCTCGACGCTTCTCACGTGCGGCTCCAAAAGCGCTCAGAGTGTTCAGGAACAGAAAGAGTTAACCAGAAAGCAAATGGCGGCAACCGCGTGTTGCGTCACAGTTGTAACGAATGCGTCGGACAGAACGGTTAGTGGTAATGATGAAGAGCAAGAGAAAGAGAGCGAAAACAAAAACGCAAAAAGCAAAAGCACCAAAAACGAACGCAAAGACAAAAGTAGAACAACCACTTACGAATCCTTTTCACAATCAAAGCAACAACGAACAAAAAAATATATAAGCACGCGTGAAATAGTAACTAGAACCAAAAGCAACCAGACAAAAATCGAACTTCAACTTCTTGTCAATCGCAAAAAAAATGATATAACACACACATACTACAGCAACACACACAAACATACACACTCTATAACACGCAACCGATAACTGCCGTCTCCTTATAAACTCCGTACACCAACCCACTACGAAAAGAGGTAGCAAACAAACAAACACTACTAAAAACACAAACACTGAGAGAATGAAGCAAGTGAAGGCAACTAATCAAGATAAAAATGATTCAAACGCACACACCCACACACACAAGCATACACACATCACCTTGAAATCCCCAAAAACCACTACAAAACATTATTGAATGGCTGGCGACCTGTGTAACCTCTGGGAACATCCCGTCCGGCTTACGTTTTTCGTCCCCTCCACCTCCACCGTTCACCCGCAGTTGTCTACGTCCCGCCTCACGCCTTCCCGCCGCTCCTGTCCGCTCGGAGTATCCGCCTCAGTCGACTCGAGACGCGGAGTTGGGGACTCTCGCCACGCGTTCTCTCCTGTCAGTGTCCTCTCGCCCTCTCTCTCACTCTCTCTCTCTATCGCTCGGTATTGTGTGGGTTTTCTTTTTCTCCTCTTCTTGTGTTGGTTCGTTTTTCGTTTTCCTTTCCCTGTGAACCATGTGCCGCTCGTGTGTGGGTGTGTGCTCCGCTGCGGGTGCTACTACTCTGCACCCACTTCCGTCATCCACTCACGCCAGCTCGCTTTCGTTCTCTTTTCCTCGTCGCTGCTCCATGCGCTGTTATCTTTTTTGCGTTCTCGTTTTATCGGCTCATCCCACGCGCTCTGTTATAATCGTGTGGCGCTAGTAGCCCACCGCACGATGTTGAAGTCAGCGTACGGACGCGAGTATGTTGGATCTGCCTAAATAACCCCTCCACTGCTATAGGTTGTTGGGTGAACTGTTTCGAGACAGGTGTACAAGGATGTCTGACACTGCTGCAAAGCACATGCCAGCTTGCTAAATCCTCTTACTAATATACTATTTTTTCTGCGGATGAAATCAGGTACTAGCTGTCAAAGGTGTCGTAGTGTCCGTTGTGTTGATTTCGTAGCAACACAAACCAGAGAGTTACGTAACGCTACGTTAACGCGTAACGCTCGCATCTAGTTGGGTTCCAACAGTCATCCTGCCGTTCGGACATTTTGGATACTCCGTTGGAGTTCTGCTGGTAGTTTCTTCCTGTCTCCGACTCCCCTATTTCGCATTCGTTATTCGCTTTTGTTCATTTCGTTTGTGGTGTGTGTTGGTACGATCACAGGAGAGAGAATTTTAGATTTGTTTCCTTGCCAAGACCCACTCCCGGACCCAGCCTGTAGAGGTGCTTTGGTTTCGCTTCCGTGTGTGCGTTATTATTGAACCGTTGTTACGTTTGTATCTCCCTATAAGTTTGCCTCTATCTCTTTCGCAGTATGTTTCCTTGCTCGTTCGCGTCCAAAGATTCGTTTCGCACGGATAAGACCACACTCTTCTTCTTCTTCTTCTTCTATTTGGCCCCATCCCATCTGTCCCCCCTCTCCCATCGTTCCCTCTCCATACACTGTACGACTTGTATATAATTCCCCCCTTCTTCCCGCATCTAGAGCTTCCCGTTCACACCTCCTTAGCAAATGAACAACGCCCCAGAACAACCTGATACCAATAATATGAACCAATTTAGTCACAGCAACGGCACCGCGAGACACAAACACAGCGACAACAAATACGCCCCAAAACAACAACAACAAAAAGAACATGTTTAGCGTCAGAAGAAGAAGCGCCGAAACAAGAGAACAGCAAACAGCATCACAGCTCTACCACACATGCACACACCCACACACACACCCACGCATACATGCACACATCAACACAACAGACATGTCGAAGGTAGCGGCACGATAAACGAGAAGTTGACATTTCCGATTTTTGTTTGGTTCTTCCCCACAGGAAGCGTCGGAAGGGCTGCATGGAAGCGTTGGTGGTGTTGGTGGCGCCACGGAGGGCGGAAGAGGAGAAGGTGGAAGAGGAGGCGGCAGCGGTAGTGCCGGGAGCCGTATGAGTGCTAGTGGTGGTAGTGGTAGTGGTGGTGGTACCGGTGTGAACAGTGGAGCAGGTGCCATCCTCGGTCTCTGCGGGAGTGGCGGTGCCGAGAGTCTCAGTGGCCGAGGGTCTGCGGGTAGTGGCGGCGGCGGTGGTGGTGGTGGTGGTGGTGGTAGTGGTAGTGGTAGGGATAGTGGCGGAGGCGTTGGTAGTGGCGGTGGTAGCAGTGGGAGCGTGTCTGGTCCGCCCGGCTTGCTGTCTGTGGAGCAGCATGCCTACCAGCATCCGCCGGCTCACCATCACCACCACCAGTCGAGCGGTGGTGGTGGTGGTGGTGGTGTTGGTGCGGCCGCTGGTCTACCGATCCACACGTGCATGTACTGCGGCGTCACGTTTCACAACCAGAACAAGCTCACCCGCCACATCCTGTCCCACTCGCTCGATTCGCTCAAGTTCCGCGAGGCGACGCACCTCATCCACCCGCATCTCGCCCTGCGCCACGAGCTGACCCAGGTGGCGCTGGCCGCCCAGCAGGCCCAGTCGCCGTCGCCGTCGCAGCTGCCGTCGCCGCACTACGGCCACCACCGGGGCGGCGGGGGCGGCCCTCCGACGCTCGAGCAGATGCTCGACCCGGCCGAGGCGATGGCGGAGCTGGAGCTGGCCGCGGTGCTGGCCGCCCAGCCGATCGGCGGCCTCGGGCTCGGCCCGGGCGGGCTCGGCGGCGGTGGTGGCGGCGGCGGCGGCGGCCCCGGCGGAAACGCACTCGCCGGGGGCGTCGGCGGTGCCGACGGCAACAGCGTCGTGCTGTGCAAGTTCTGTGGCAAGAGCTTCCCGGACGTGACGTCGCTCATCACGCACCTGCCGGTGCACACGGGCGACCGGCCGTTCAAGTGCGAGTACTGCGGCAAGGCGTTCAAGCTGCGGCACCACATGAAAGACCACTGCCGGGTGCACACAGGTACGTAAGCGCACGCGGGAGCACAGGTGGCGTCGACTCTCTCTCTCTTAAGACCAGACGCTCCGTTAACTGAGCCGAGCGCGTGCGATAGTTCTCCCACTCCCAGTCGCCAGTGAAGCAGTGAAGCGGCCGGTGAGCCGACTACTCTCTCTGCCGACTGTCACTGTGAGCGTGCGTTCGCTCCAAACTGCTACAGGTGCGTCGAACGACCTTGGTCCTGCACCGGGCACGTGCGGAAGAACGCTCGCACACACCGACAGTCGGCAGAGAGAATATCATCGACAGCGATCAGTCGCATACACTGATCGCTCGCACTGGAGGTGTGCGGAAGAATCGTCGCTCTCGTTTCTGTTGAGCACGTCTCATCTCCCTCAGTGTGCGGATCGGATCAGCCCAACACTGGATCACCTCAACACAGCTCACTGACACGACCCTTCCCAACGTTTTGCAGGTGAACGACCGTTTCGGTGCGGCATGTGCGGGAAGACGTTCTCACGGTCGACCATACTGAAAGCGCACGAAAAGACGCACTATCCAAAGTACGCGCGAAAGTTCCTGTCGTCCCCGCCGCCGATAGACGGGAAGGACGACTCACCCCAATAGTGCGACGATTTGCATCTGCTGAACTTTCTCCTCCTGTACAACCTGCAGCAGCAGCAGCAGCAGCAGCAGCAGCAGCAGCAGCAGCTTCAGCAGCAAGCACTGTTTCAACAGCAGCAGCAGCAGCAGCAGCAGGCACAGCATCAACGTAGTCAGCAACTGAGTGATCACAGCACTCGTTACCAGCAGCAGCAAGCTGTTGCCGCTCATGCGAAGCATCACCATCGGCATCAGCAACCGTTGCTGCCGCAGCACAGCGACACCTATCCGCTGTTGCTGCAGGAGATGATGCATCACAACCAACAGCAGCAGCAACTGCAGCTCCTGCAGCAGCAACATCAGCAGCAGCAGCAACAGCAACAGCAGCAGCAGCAGCTCCAGCAGCAGCAGCAGCAGCAGCAGCAGCAACAGCTACTACTACCAACATCAACAGAGGACCAACCAGAGCAAGAACGCGCGAAGAAGAAACCGCTACCGTCGAGTATAGCGAAACTGTTCGGCTTCACGTAGAGCGGGGAGACCGGAGAAGATCCGCTGTGGCAGACCGGATCGCTCTCTCTCTCGCCTCGCTCCCAGCTCTCGCTGCGACGAGCCCTCTTTACCTTGAACGTTTTCACTACACGACCGACTGCTGCAACTACTACTACTACTACTATTACTACTACCTACCAAGCAGTGGCCGGCTCGGAGCAAAACACAAACACAAACACGGCTGTGACAGGACGAGAAAGAGCAGCAGACGCAAAAGGGAACTCAGCGAACTCTATACTGTATATTACTGTGTGCATAGTTGAATATCAGGCGGGCGGCCCCGGCGGCCAGGCGGGCACGCATCGGGCATGTGCGTCCGATGTCGCATCCTGCCGCGGGCTGCGCCGCACTTCTGCGACGAAGCTTAAAGAAGCTAGTAAACAAGTACCCGTAGCGTGTAGCGTATTCCTCCTCCACACCCTCAACACTCAACGGGCGGGCGCCGGCGGAGCCGGAAGGGGTCTGTGTACATAGGAATCGCCTCCTCCGCCCGCCTGCGACGTGCGCCGCGTTTTAATTTCTTAATTTTCATCGTTTATTACTTCCGTTTCGGTTTTTTTTTCTCCTTAATTAGCCCGTACGCGACTAATTTTAGTACTGCTAGAGAGAGGGAGAGAGAGAGAGAGAGAGAACTAGAGGATACAAAAAAGACAAAAAGGGAAACGGAAGTGTGGGGAACCCCGTGGTATATATGAAAAACGGAGGACACGGCAGGATGAGGCAGTAGTCTAAACACACACCCAAACTACGGTGGCTCCCTCTAGCGTGTCACATCACCCCCCCAACACAGCTCTACACGCGCACACTTACACAGACAGGCACGCACACACAGGCGCACACATTTGCACTTAACACACACACACACCGTTTCAACAGCATGGAGGTGTGTGTGTATACGTGTGTGAGTTACTATGCGAAACGATAACCTTACTTTTTCGTTTTTTGGTATTGGAAGGCCCAATTATACCGATTTTTATTAAAAGGAGATGGTAATAATAGAGAGAGAGAGAGTCGGTGAGCGAGCGAGAGCAAGCAAAGAGATGCAACAGTCCCAGAACCCAATTCCCCCCCAAACAATTGGGCGTTTGTTCGCGCACGAGCGGAACGAGCGGAACAAAACTCGATCGAGCGGAAGGCAAGCCATCTGTGATCTTTAATTAATATTAATTTATCGATTGTAATTTGTGTTAATCCGTGTCCGCAGCAGCCGCAGTCACGCTCACGCACGTCTCTTTCTCTCTTTTTGCCATCTCTGCGCTACACTGCTGTCACTTTGACAGGTCGATTGACAGTAGTGGGTAGTAGCGTTGGTCCGAACGTCAAATCAAGCACGTTCTATAGCTGCTCTGTTTGCGTTCGTGTTTACGAGTAGCTCTTCAACGTTTGCAGGGTTACTCGGGATGTTCGTCACTGCATTGAACGACTCCCGAACACAAAGAGGTTATCGGTATTTTTTTTCTCGCGTACATCGCCGTGTTCACCAAACTATCTTTTCGTTGGCGGCGTGTGTCTGTGTGTTTGGGTGTGGTGCCCTTTCGTTCCAGCAGACAGAAAGGTGGAGGAGAGTATCAAAATTCTATTGCCCCGTCATCAGCAGCGTCCTCTCCGTCTCGCACAGTCCATTTCGTTCGGCGGTAGCAAGGTTTAGCGTAAGGAAGCTTTCGGTTTAGTCATTTTTAGTATACAGCTTATTTTTCGTCCTCTTTAAGGTAGGCCATCTCAAGCCAATGCAAAAAGAAAAAAAAACCCACACACGCGTGCGCGCGCGCGCACACTGCACCAAAACAAGCAGGAAGCGCAGGAGCTTGCGTGTTCGGTATGTACGGTAGGATAAGTTAGGCAAAAAGATCCCCATTTTTTGGCAAAACGTTTTGTGATGATTGTAGTTCAAATTTTCAAAGTCTAAATTTTTATATTTTCGTCTCGTCTAGGTTAAACTGATCCCAAAAATTTAAACCCTTTTTACGTAGCTAGGAAGCGAAGGGGGCGCTTCAACACTCCGGTTCGGTTTTAATGGCCAACCCTTTTCGGTTGATTTGCGTTGCTGCACACACACAAAGGACTCGGCGCAAGCGACGAACCCGTCGCCCGTCGCGCATTTCGTAGCAAAAAAAAACGACAAAAGGACATGAGCGGGTGTTGAAGACGCACACAAGCAGAGAGAAGGAGAGAAAGAGAGAAAGAAAGAGAGAGAGAGAGAGTCAAAATTCAAAAAACAAACTGAAATTTACGCAAAGAAACGCAAAAAAGCGAAGCAAACAAACGTGATTAAGACATGGTGCAGGGGTCGTCAACTCCTCTGTGCCGCGAAGGCAAAAAAAACACACAAACTCGTTTCGGTAACTATTGGCTGTGATTTGGATCAGAAACAACACACACGTACATACATACATACATACATACAAATTATTGAAAGGGAAACGTTGAAGCGTCGTGAGGAAGCGTCGTAACAGGACACCGTAGAAGAAAAAGAAACGTTTAGTTATACCCATTTTTCGATTTACCTTTCGGTGTAATCACACTTGCTTGGCGATGAGCAAACGACTGCAAAACGAACAAACTAAAAAAAAAACAAATTAAAAGAAACGAAACGCCAAAATTCGTCAACTATGTTTGCCTCCCCTCGGTGCAATTCATACCGTCAATTGCATACGGATGTGTGGGTAGGGTAAAAACAACACACACACACACCTCCACGAAATCGAAAAACAAAACCGCAAATTTCGTTGCTTTCGGCGTTGTTATTTTTATTGATATGTAAGAAGTCAAAATTTATTGTTTGGAACGGAAACAACAAACAAAAAAGCACAAAGTATGAAACTCATTGGATCTCAGTAGGCGAAACAAGCAAACAAACAAACAAAAAAAAATCAACGGCATGTGATCAGTTTTGTTTTTCTTTTGAAAACGATACAAAAAAAAACGTATGTTTAGGTCAAATTTTCGTATGAAACAAAAATTGTGAAGCGGTTTTTTAGGCATTAAAAATTCTAAATTTAACGAACAAAAACGGGGCGTGGCGGTGGGCGTGCGGGGGCGTGGTGGCGCGGAGGACAAGGGGAAGAGCCCGCCCCGCAAACCGCCCACCCCCGGCCCAGCACCAGATTGTGATTCTTTCGGCCATACTATTATGTTTTCGTTTTCTTAGTCAAAAAAAAAATACGTTTTTTTTTTAAATAAATCGATACCAAAATTTCGGCGGCAAGTGCGAAGGGCGCAGGTTGTTATTTAGGCTTTTTTCTTCTCTATATAGTCCCGTGCCCGGGGTGCGTTTTTTGCGCGTGCGAGGAATGCTCAAAGGCGCGATCATCAAGCAAGTGATTCAAAATTTTACACGATGTCCTGTTAGTTTTACCTAGCACGTAGGGTGTATGCGTTAAGCGCAGGGGAGCGAACCGGAGGCAGCAGGGAACGCCTTCTTTTTCGGCTCAGTTTGAGGCTGCTGACCTCGTTACTCGTTAGGTAAGCTTTATGGTTTAAGCGGCTTGATTTGTCAAAATTTGTATAGCTTTGCCAGAAAACGAAAACCAGAAAAAAACACTTTTTTCTAAAAAAAAAAAGAAGCAGAGAAAGAGAGCGAGAAAGAGAGAGAGAGAGTGATAGCAGAGGTAGGGCTAGCGTTTTTGTTTTTGGCATAAACAAAACGACAAAACCACACACACACATATACGAAGAAGAAAGCTGAAGAAAGTTGAAAATGGATGCGCGCGCGTGTGTGTGTGTGCGCGGGATGTAAGTGCGGGCGTACATGGAGTCGAAACTCCAAACACTACAAATTTGATGCCATTCTCCTCCACTTTTTGCGTTTTGTTTTTTTTTCTTCTTCGTTAGTTCGTTCGTTTGTAACAATAATTTCCTTTTTATTTCGCTTTATTTCGTTTAGGATAAGTATAGCTTAGTTGCGAGATGTAGAAGGGCTCGTTACGGCACGCACACTCGTGCACCACACCACGCAGAACATACGCACGGTTTTATGTTACGTTACGCAGGTGTGTGTGGGTGCGTGTGCGTGCGCGAGTGTGGATCATTACTAAGCCCCAAGGCTAGAATAGTGTAGCTGATCGCCCTCGACGTTTACCAATTTGTTTGCAACGCGTGGCTCTCGCCGGGGGGCGGCGGGTTGCGCTGTGAACGCGGTTGGTAGTAGTGTACTAGTTTCCTAAGGAGATGCGGACGTGCATTATTTTATTTAAGGGCCAGCCTGGCTGGCGTTAAAGTGCGCTGCAGGCGTGAGGCAGCAGCGAACCGTAATAACAGCTTCTCTCAGCTTCCGCAGCTGAGCTTCTCACTCACAAACACATCTTATATATATATATAAACACACGTACCCACACACAGACATACAAAGCCAGGACGGAGGCGTCGCTGGTGCACAGGCCCCGGTGCGCGTTTTAGAAAGGGAAACACCTCGAAACTGAAACAATTGCATCAAACTCACACTCTCACCAACACACACACACACACACACATAGCAGAGCAACAGAAAGCAATGGTACATTCCAGCACGTGTAATTTGGCGAACAACAAATTGGGGTGGGGGAGCGTTTCGCAAACACTGCTCTTACTTGCGTAGAATTCGTCACCAAAATCTCGTACCGAAATGTGAATATATATTGAAGCACACCAACACACACAAGCCTCCCTCCCCTTGGAAACCGGAAGAGAGCGAGCGAGCGAGCAAGAGAGAGACGGAAAGCGAAGCGACGCGACACAGTAACCCACATATCAGCCATACGAGTAGCACCGCGCGCCTCGCCTCGCCCCCATTCCCTTCCCAATGCACACACACACACACTCCCCGTAGTGTTAGTAGCGAGTGACTGTGTGCGTCGCTTTTCGGGAGCGTACGATCCTGGGAGCGTACGAATTTCACGTTAGGAGGAGCAGACGGTTGTTTTTAGCATCACACCTACACACAGACACAGACACACACACACACACACAGCAAAGGGGGAGATGGTACACACAGGCACACGGCACGCGTGTCGTGTTAACTGCGACTGCAGCGTGCGGGCAGAGCAGAGTGATGATTAACACGTACATATATATATTTAATTGAACATATGTATGTATATTACCATAGCGCAAAGTTCCTCTTTTGTTTGTTAAAGAAAAAAAAAGCAATCTGTTATCTAGCTACTATGTATACATATACTTTTGAATTTATTTCTACTTTAATTTTTGTTTCCAGCGTTACAACCTGTCCTCCCCTCCTCCCTCCTCCCCCCCCCCCTATCTACGTGCCCTATCACTGATGTAGCCACACAGACACACCTACCAACAACCACCAATCGCCACCAATTAGCTTTAAGCGCTGGTGGGTGATATAATAGTAATATAGGCAAATTAACACACCGACACACACACACACACACACGTATACACACACACACGTACACACCTTCGCCCAAACATTGCCACCCGTTCCCTTCCCGCAGCCCTCCGGCAGTGGGTTCGTACGCTAAGCGAAGGAACCGAGATACGAAAGAGTCTCCGAGCGGTTAAGAGACGAACCCCGCTTGTTTACCATTTGCAGCAGGTCAGCTCAGCGCATCTCAAGCAATCAGACTATTGACCGCAACACACACACACACAC
>KB672491.1:5959616-5975247 GCA_000349145.1 Anopheles dirus | reverse complement strand
GAGAGAGAGAGAGAGAAAGAGAAAAAAAACGTAAAAGAAAGCGAGAGAGAATGCTATCATCGAGGAGTATCAAAGTAAGTCGTGCGAGAGAGAGAAGAAAAAAAACAAAACAAAACAATAGCAAACTATAGCTGGGTAAGAACTAGACCGATTAGGCAGGGTGTCTGCGATTTGAAGCATGTTTAACACATGTAGCGAATCCCAACGTCGTCACACGGTTTTGCGGACGCGCAACACGCATACACCGAAACACCCACACACACACACACACACACACTTGAGTTTAAGCAGTGAGGAAATGAATAAAGAACATTAAACGAGAGCGGCTTTTCTTCTGTTTCTTTTTTTTATTCTTTCGTTGTTGCATTCCGGCACCGATTCTTTCGTTCTGCCGTTGGTTTCGTTTTCTTTCTGGTTTTGTTTCACTTCACCCATTAACTACTTACTGTTGTGTTCTATGTTGTATCGTTTCGTTATTCCGTGTTGTTTGTTCCGTTCGCTATTCGTTTGTTTGTTTGTGTTGTTCTTTATTTCACTTTCTAGCGTTTACTTGTTTCGGTTTTTATTTTTGTCTCCGTCTTTTCCATGTTTTCTTTCTTACGCCAGGCGTTGTGCAACTTGTACGTGTGAGGTTGATAACGGATCAAGGGAAGAGTTTAGTGGGAAGGTGACTGTGGCAGAGATGAATGGCGTTGAATTGACTTTAACGTAGGATTTGAATGCGACACGACAGAGGGTTTTTGTTTTTTTCTTGTTTGTTTCCACCACTATTCACAACACATCCTCAGCCACATACACACACGCACACATACACTGGCTTTGTGTTCGAGTTTTAAACCCATTGCAGTAAGTTATGCGACCTGCACCTGAGAACTGTACGATAATTCGAACGTGGTGGTTAAACAACAGGAGAACATAAACAATTCAATAAACACACACACACATATACACAAATACCTGCAGCAGCAAACAACAATAACAAACGAAATGGATAATTTGAGTGCCAAGCTTTAACGTAAATAAACAAAAACCAACCCAATATTAACTACATTTCACAGTAAAACAAAAGCAGGAAAAATAGTACCGACAGCAGCGAAACGAGGCGGTGCGTAAGAATGATGGCTGAGTGTGAGTGTGTGTGCGTGAGATATGAGATGCGCCTGTTGCTAGTGTGAGTGCACTTGTACAAAAAACAAGTGTGATGAGTGCGAGTGTGTGTTTGCGAGAAAGAGAGAGAGAGAGAGAACCATCGTGTTTTTCGTTTACGATTCATTGACGCTCGTTACGATCGAGTTCATTTGACATTTCCGATAGTTCGTTTCTTTCCCGCTAGGGCCAAGTGTCAGTTTGTACATATAAATAGTAGCGTTAACTATTGTTGCTTTTTGCATATTGCCTTGCTACTCGTACAGCTCTGCAAGAGGTGTTGATGAAACAGAGAGAGAGAGAGAGAGAGAGAGAGAGAGAGAGAGAGAGAAGAAAACAAAGAAAAATGAGAAAGGAACCGAAGTCGGATATCAAGTACGCAAGGAATATTAAATGCGAAACACACACATACACACATACACACACACACACTTTCGGGCGAGCAAATAAGGCGAGTTGAATAGAAAACAAATACTGCAAAAAAGATGGCGTGCGTGCAAAAATCCCCTTCCCGCAAAAAAAATCATACACATACACACTGTAGTGCCTGTTCTGGAAAAAAAAATAAAAATAAAATAAAATCATATATACATATATATACTCACGTATATTTATTTATTCAAATATTTATATATTTATACATGTATAAATGTACATTTATATGTGTGTATATGTATACATATGTTGATAAATAATATACCGATAAAATATCAATTATATCTTCTTGACAAAAAAGCATCAAAAACAAGCAAAAAAAAAATACACGAAAACTAACGCGAAAAATATGAAACAAATACCACTTTGACGAAATCAATCCACATTTAGTGCGAGTGCGAGCAGCTGGAATGGAGCTGAAACAAAGAGATTAGATAACGTTGATCCAAACAGCAGCAGGAAGCTCCCCGAAGCTTAGTGGAGCAGATAGTGGATGAGAGTGTGTGTGAGAGAGAGAGAGCGATAATAAGGTGAGTGAGCTTAACTTGGCGTGGTGCGCCGGCGTGTGCGTGCGTTCGTGTGGCCGGGAAAATGGCGTCGTAGCAGGCAGGCGCAGAAGTCGCTCGTAGTCGCAACTGCTCATCTCCTCACAACTTCCTTCGTTTTCTTTGTGATCGGCTAGGGCAGCAGAACACGGGTGTTCTCATATCATAACCCTCCCGTTCTCATATCTCTTCCACAAACACACACACAAACACACACACACACACACATATATATATATAATGCTAGGCGAGGGAGTGGAAGTGGGCTGTAAATGAAGGATCACGCCACGCCAGAAATCAAGTGACATGCTAAGACTAGGAGGACATGCTAGACTCTTCCAGCGAGAGGTGCACGAGGCTAGGGATGTGTCGGACGGGACTTGCTATAAATATTGCCATACAGTTTACTCACAAAGTGGTCTATTTACAGCGTGTGTGAGTGTGTGTGCGGGGGAACAATAGAACCAGATTGATTTTGTTGGTACTTTTTACAGAGAAGTAAGCACGTGGATGGCACGTGTGCGAAGTTAGTGCGGCGTAGCGACCATGACGACAGAGAGGAAAACAAACAAAGAATTACAAACTATATATATATATAGATATATATATTACCGAATACTAGCCAGACAATGTTATACAACGTGTCCTTCAAACCCCGGTTAAACGATATATACAATAGCAAAAACACAACAGGAGCCTTTTGTTTCTACCTGATATAGCCGTGGCAAGCAGAGCAGGCAAAGCGGACCCGGTGACGGACACAGCTCCCTTCTACACGTGCCCACCTGACCGTCCCAGCCCCGCGGGACCCCCCCAATCCTCCAAACGTCTCTTGCCGCGTGGTTTGAGCGATTAGCGGCAAAACAATAGACAAAACAAACCCGAAACAGCAACACCTCCACCAGGCCCGGTGTGCGCCATCTTTTATGGCACCCGGCCGAAACGGAGGGGCAGAATAGGTAGTGAGAGAGAGAGAGAAAGAGAGAGAGAGAGCACAACAGGAACACACACCCCATACGATCCCTGAAATAGTACCGGAAACCAGCAAGCACAAACGGAAATAGAGTTAGCACAAACAACATAACCTCAAAACGCGACGTAGCTAGGAGCGGGAGTGACGGTGGACACAGAGACCGGCTGCATTGTCTATCACAGCACACACGCACACACGCACTTACACACACATACGAGTTGGTTGAACTAATCGTGGTGGAGAGAGCAATACGGAGCAGCAGAAGAACGTACTCGTACTCTCTTTCTCTCTCGCGTTAGTTGCACACACGTTCTACGCTCTGCTTTCGCGTACCCGATTCGTTTGACGCGCTCGCTACACAGCCCACACACACACACACACTCCCACACCCTCACACAGGATCGTTTCGGCTCTCAATGCGCTGGTCAGCTGCACGATCCGTGAGCGGGTTTTTGAGAGGATCAGCTCGTTTCGGCGGCTTCTTTTCTACTACCGACGGCGTTCTAGTGTAAGTTAGTTGTTGCGAGCTCCAAGCCGCGTAGTAAGTCCCCCTACCCTGGCAAAGATATAAAGCAATAACGAGGCACTGGGCGAGGCGCATGGTTTTGTTTTCGTTTTCTGGTACGGTGATTGATTTCACACGAAAGCATACACACACACACACGCACACAAAGGAAGAAAAAAAAACTTAAAGTAAAATGATTTAGAAATTCCAAAAAAGAAGCAAATGAGCAACAAAAAAAACGCAACCAATATTATGCATCAAGTAATCTAGGACGAACGCGGCAGGAGTGAAACGCACAATATAATGACAGATCACTACAATTCGCTAGACAAATAAACTACACGCGACGTAACGTAGCAAAGCGTAACGAAAACAAAAGAAAACACAAAAAAGAAACGGTTAAGAGACGTGAGAAAGAAAGAGAGAGAGAGAGAGAAAGAGAATAAAACGCAACGCTTTAAACTGGCAACATTTAAAACTTAATATCATCAGGAAGTATCGCACATACACGCATACACGCGCGCACACATAAACACACATACACACACCTGCTCACCCACATCCAGCAAAATAAGAAAACAAAAGTGCACAAAACAGAGAGCTGAGCAAATTGTAAAAAAAAACAAGACGAGCAAAGCGCAAGAAAAAAAAACACGAAGGAAAGAAAGGAACACAGCTAAGTGCGAAAATGAAAATAAAAAACTAAAAATGTTAGTGTCAAAAATGACACGACGGCAAGTTTTTTTTCCTTTCGTTAGTATTCCTTCGAGGTTAGAAGGAGAGCTCGTGCGTGCGTGTATGTGTGTGTGTGTGTGTGTGGCTGGGTGTGCTGGTAAGGTAGGATGCGTCGTTTTGATACAAAGAATTAAACGCACACACACACATGCACACACTAAAATAAAGAGCATGAATGATCAATAAGAGCAACACAAATTGAAAATGCATATCATAGGTGTAAAAAAACGCAAATTAAAACAAAATACACACACACACACACACACACACAGAAACACGAACACAGACAGACAGCAAATGAAGAAATGAAGAGAGAAGCAAAACAACTCCGCAGAACAGAGGAGAAATGACATGTGACGAGCCGCTCCGGGCTCACAACTGCAAAATTGTGCGAATGGGTGCGAGTGAGGCGCGCGTGCAGGTGTGGTTGCGTGAGCGCGGCTGGGCGCCAGCCATTACCAGTACGTACGCGTATTTCCAACTTCAATTAGACGAGGGGCGAGGGCCAAAAATCAGTGCGCCGTGCGCGGACGGTGTAAGTGTAAGCTAGTACTTAAAAAAACCCGATGGCGCGGCCCGATGGGTTGAGTGGGTGTGTGTGTGTGCAAGACAGGATAGAGCGGCCTGCGTAGCGGCCCAGACAGGGGGACAAAGTTTGCCGGCGGATAAAAGGAAGTGAGAGTCAGAATAAAACGAACCTATTAAATATTACACTAGCGGGGCGAGCGCGCGCGCGTGCGCGCGTGAATACATTTGAAACAGCGGGAGATAAGAAGTAGAAGAAGTAGGAGAAGAAGAAGAAAAGATGGCAGAAAGGTAAAGAATAAAATAACACGACAACAGGCAGCAAACAGCAACAAAAGAAAACAAACAAACAAACAAACAAAAGAGAAAAACACATAAATCACCAAAAAGAAAGTAAAAAAATAAATTGAAAACTGAAATGCATCCGACCGGTGGATTCGCTTCTTCCTGCTGATGACTACTGTTGCGTTTTCTTCTTTGGTTCCAGCTTGTTCCAGTTTCTGTTCTTGTTACTGCTTCTCGTGTTGACATACTAATGTTCTCTTTCTCTCTGCTTCTCTCTCTATCTCTCTCTCTTCCACAGGCACTCGGGCGGTTTCTCGTTGGACCGGGCGCCGGTGGCTACCCCCGGTCGGGCATGAAGTCAGCCCCACCGGCCGGCATCATAGGGTTCCCGTCGGCCGCCGTCGGTGCGATACCGTTCGTGTTTCCGTTCGCGCCGCTCGGGCTCGGCCTGTTCGATGCGGATCCGCAGCGGTTGCTGTCGCTGCTCCACCACCAGTCGGCGCTGGCCGAGGAGGCGCTGCGCTACCGGAGCCTGCTGTTCGGCGGTGCGGTAGGCGAGGGCCCGACGGCGGCGGCGGCGACGTCGGCGACGGCACCGTCCCCGGACGACTGCAAGGACGTGCCGCTCAATCTGCACGCGGCGCCGGGCGCGGCCATCAGCACCACCAGCCTCCAGGACCGCCCGTCCAAGATGGCGCCCGGGTCGCCGAAGGTGGCGATGACGATGATCCGCGTGCGGGACGGTCTTACGAAGGAGGGCTTCCGCAACGGGGACGGCGAGGAGCTGTTGCTGCGCAAGCCGGCGGTCCAGCCAGCACCGGCGGCGCCACCGCCGCCGCCGCCGCCGCCGCCACCCCCGCCACCGACCTCTTCGGTCGCCGCGAGCTCGTCGTCGTGTGCGGAGGAGCCACTGTTGCCGCTGTTCCGCGACGTGCCCCAGCTCGGCTCACCGACCGGCTCGCCGGCGACGTCCTCGACCGCACCGGGCGGCGACACCAAGTGTCACATCTGCATGGCGAACTTCCCGTCCGCGTGGCTGCTGGAGCAGCACTCCGCCCTGCAGCACCCGCACCTGACGATCCACGACGACAAGCCGTACCTGTGCGGGCTGTGCGGGCAGAAGAGCCGGTACGCGTGCTGCCGGTACCGGACGGTGCTGGCGAAGCACCACCGGGCGGAGCCGGGCGGCGGCCGGAGCCGCGTCCCGGCCGACAAGCTGTTCACGTGCGACGTCTGCGGCATGCAGTTCCGGTATCTGAAGTCGTTCAAGAAGCACCGCCTGAACCACGCGCTCGAGCGGCTGCACGGGAAGAAGGGCACGGGCGCGGCCCCGGCGGCGATCGGGATGCAGGCGGACGGGAGCGAGCCGGCCGTGTCGAGCACGAACGAGGGCGGCGAGGGCGGCGCGGCGTCGATGGTGGCGGATCTGCGCGGCCTGACCACGACCGTGTCCGCGGACGGGGACGGGGCCGACGCGTCAGCCGCCGTTGCCGGCAGTACGGTCGCGGAGGAGCAGGACGATACGGTGTCCGATTCGGCGCTGGGCCCGTCGAACGCGGGCGACACACCGGCTGCGCAGCCGGTGGATGACACACAGCCGAAGATCACTAGCAGCAGCGGCGGCAGCAGCAGCAGCAGCAGCAGCAGCAGCATCAGCAACAGTAGCACCAGCAGCACGAGCAGCAGCACCGGCAGCAGCACCTGCGGCAGCAGCACAAACAATAACAATGCAGCGAGCAGCACCATCACTACGACCAGCTGTCAAAACAACGGCGTCGCCACCAGCACGGGCAGCTGTCAGTCGAACAGTGGGGCTCGTATCACCGTCACGTCACCGAGGGACGCCGCGAACGAGGCGCTGCTAGCCGGCGAGCTGCAGCGCTACCAGGCGGCGGCGGCGGCGGCCGCCGCCCACCACGCCACCGTCGTCCGCTCGATGGAGGCGGAATCGAGCAGCGCCCAGCAGGCGGCGGCGGCAGCGGCGGCGGCGGCGGCCGCGTCTGCCGGGGCCAGTGGCAGCGGCGGCGTGCTGCCGCCACCGTCGCCCGGCTCCCTCAGCCACACGCTCAACAGCCTGATCAACGCGGAAACGATCCCGCACCACCGGCTGCTCGGGCTCGACCCGCAGGAGGCGTCCATCCTCAACTTCCTGCGCGTGGACGCGGCCGAGAAGCAGCGCGACCGCCGGTTCGCCTGCCCGTTCTGCGGCAAGTGCGTCCGCTCGAAGGAGAACCTGAAGCTGCACGTCCGCAAGCACACCGGCGAGCGGCCGTTCGTCTGCCTGTTCTGTGGCCGCGCGTTCGGCGGCAAGTCGGACCTGACGCGGCACCTGCGCATCCACACCGGCGAGCGGCCGTACCACTGCGAGGCGTGCGGGAAGTGCTTCGCCCGCGCCGACTACCTCTCCAAGCATCTGACCACGCACGTCCACCAGCTGTCGCCGCGCCCGTGAGGCGAGGAGGGCCGGCGGAGGCGGCCCCGCATGTCGGTCCTCTGCCGGAAGTGAAGGGCGCCCACCAAGCGGCCCGCAAACGCAAAAGCAATACAACAACCAACCGCTCCGGGAACGCGCGTATGTTGCGGCAGGCTTGTGCCGACCGTGCGGGTGCCGGACGGCCACGGAACCGGGGCGGGAGTACTCGTAGCTACAAATGTTCGTCTATTATCGTTGTTGTACGTGTACACCACACCAACTATTGTAACTATATAGACATAACTATTGACACCGCACGCCACCAGACACTGGCGGGTGGCTCCGCTCTAGCGGAAGTCGTCGAGCCCAAACCCGATCAGATTTGCATGACGCCAAACAATCGGCGATGTCTGACGCTTCTGGAGCACCTCCCGGTAGCTCCGGGGCAGGTTCGTCGTGTACGACGGCTTGCTAGAGCAAGCGCACCCAACCACACGCAACCACACACTACACAAACAAACTAAACACAGCCACACAATAGTTTGTACGTTTCAGTGCGGGATGAATTTTACCTCAGGCAAGCGCGTAAAACCATAACCTACAAGGCAAAGAGTAAACCGACTAGCATCCGTCCGCCATCTTGCCGGGGCGCGCGACGGAACAGATGACGAGTTACGGCGGCCGCGTTTCCGGTTCGTTTCCGCCAGCCGCATGCTTTCGCTTTCGGTTTCAATTTCTTCGGTTTCTTCCGTTTTCCTCGTCCCGACGGACGGGGTGTGCTGGTGCAGATCGCACCCGGCAACCACATCCGCAATTAATTATCTGTGATTTTACGTCATTACCGTTTTTTCGGATGGACGACCGTCGTAGGGTAGGAAATCTGACATAACTATGGCGTCCATTGTAGCGAGGCAGAGTGGGAGAGCGAGGGCAAGGGTAGGGACGGCATCAAAGAGAGTTACCAAAAATACTAACACGCGCTCACACGCGTGCTGTACTTGAAGCTGATTGTTTGGTTAGGATTCGTTTTTAGTTACGATTGCAATGGTCCGGCGTAAGAGCGAGAGAGCACGATGAGGGCGTCAGGGATGGAGAGAAACCACTGCGCTGCTGGTGCTGCTCCTTCTTTCTCTCTTGTTACGTAGTGTAACTAGCAGGCCACCTTCCAGAGACCAAACACGCTCTAGTCATCCCAGGTATACCACATACGTCGTGACATGATGCCGTTGCGCCCAGCAAACGCAGGCCTTGCAATCGCTTAGTGAACTAGAGTATATATACAAACACAAACACATACACACACACACACATACACACACATACAAGATAATATTTAAAACGCAGCTGGGGGGGTCCGAACCAGAGGATCTGCTCGGCCAGACAGGTACGACGGTGGGGCGAGAGCGTGCGCGCGAGACAGAAAAGACGAAAAAAATAAAACAACTGAATGTGATTATTTTCTATATATTCAACAGATTTAAGCTATTTATACTTATACATCAAACAGAGAGATTCAATAGTGATTTTACACGCAATATCTAATACAAGGAGCAACGTAATATAACGAATAAAAGAAACAGAATATCCGTCTCGCAGGCAGGTACGAACAAAGCGGAAGCCAGTGGCACCGGGTGAGCAGATTGCAGATGGCCGCTGGAGGATAGGTTGTGGCGGAAGAGGAGCAGGAGGAGGAGGTTTGAAAGTCGTAATTCGTCCTTGCTTCCTTCACGAACACGGAAGGACTTCAGAGCAAAAACAAAGCCGAAAAGAAAAACCCGGGATTCGCACAACCAGCAAACACAAACCACAAGCAGTACTGTTAGAAAGAGGAAGAGAGAGAGAGAGATAGAGAGAGAGAGAGAGAGAGAGAGAGAGAGATAGAGAGAGATAGAGAGATAGAGAGAGAGATATATACAGCCTACTCTCAGCTTAGAACCGGAAATAAAGTTTTTAGTTACTTTTATACATTCTATATTTATATACACGTAAGCCAAAGAGGGACTGTCCGTCAGTCACGTCAGGTCACATTACTTGTTAGTGAGCCAGAGTAACTCCATACAGCGAAATAGAGCGAAGTCGACCAGGGAACCCCGTCACCAAGCACACCGGCAATAGCAGAGTGGGCGCACCGGGCCCGGTACTGAAAAAAGGTATTTTTTGAGCCAAGCAGCACGCCGGGTGTTGCTTGGCGCTCCCACTCCCACCAACATCACCAATTACTACTCTACCACTACTACAGTTTAAGGCCGTTTTACAACGTTTTTAAGAGCAACCAGATAAACAGATAACAGTTGGTAACAGTTACGCGAGCGTCGCCGTGCCAGGGGCGGACACATTTTAAAACCCGACTAGAGCAACGAAACAAACGCCGAGTGTTTGTGCGTGTGTAGGTGTGTTTTTAAAAGAATACAGATAGATTTTATTTTTATTCCCATACAATCGGATGGGCAGTGGTGGCAGTGGTCGGCCGCCATTCTTGCAATGGTTCTACATCTTCGTTTGGTGGTTTGTTTCGTTTTCCGCTCGTCCCTAGAAGGCCTACCGTAGCAGGGGACAGCGCGTTTAGTCTCGTGAAACAAACACTACCGCCATCTTTGACCGGTGGAACTCTACTCTCACAAGGGGCGTGCGCTTTTTTTTTTGTTCACTACTGAAACATGTGCATGCCACCCATAGCCGATAGTAACGAATGAGAGCGGTGGAGAAACCGGAATGCGACCGAGCCGCCGCTGGAAGCGTGCAGATGGGAGGCGAAAGCGTTTAAACTTCACTGTGCCAAATTAAATGTACCTCAGAGCAAACACGGACGAACGGAGCAGGCGAACGTGCTGGGCTGATCGCGATCCGCACCGCACCTAGCAAACACAAGATGAAGCGAGTCGCTTGTGAGAACAGCTCGTCCAGCGATTATTGTCGTCCTACCGCACGTCAGACGGGCTCCGCACGAGCCACTACCACTACAAAAAGCACACAGGTCACAGGCGTAGCGTAATGCCAGAACAATAAACCAGTGGAAAGACAATGTTACGCTTCCAGCAACACTAACACACATAAAACACCCTCACGAACACATACAAACAAAGTCTAAGCTTAGAGTTAATTCCAAAATGTGTACTCGATGTCGTTTCTATCTTCATTTCGAGCTAAGATGAAGCTCACCAGAGCGTGTGCGTGTGTGTGGGTGTGAGAGAGAGAGAGAGACAGAGAGAAAAAGATATCTATACAACATTAGGAAGGGAGGAAGAAGAGAAAAAAAAACAAAACAAAAAAAAACAAACACACACATTTATGACATAAGTGTCCAAGATTTTGGCGTTGCCGCACAAAGCATGACAAACGATTCCGGCCGGGGCAGGAGTTAGTTGCAGGTGGACGGAGAGCAAGCAATGCGTTTGCGATTCGATGTCTCTATTAATAATTCACTATTTTGCAACGACAGCAAACGAACTACTAGGTAAAATAGGTGTTTGTAGCACAGAGAGGAAATATAAACGTATAAGGCGATAAGGGAGAGAGAGAGAGAGAGCGAGAGGGAGATTAAAAGAAACAAAAGCCCCTATACACGCATACACGCAAATGTGAGATAGAATGGAGAGGAGAACCGTCAGACCATCTGTCAACTGTCATACGGCAGGGAATAGTATACATTCGCACACCGATACACACCCACACCAAAAAGACACCAGAACACCGATAGCAATAGGGGCCGGGAGGGAGACACACACACATACACCACCTGGCTGGCGGTAGACGAACGGAACCACCAAGCAAACTCCGACATCAGTGGCATAGCCGCGCTACTTAAGATTACGTGTATCAATAGCAAATACTCTGATTGAGATTCAATTAAGTTCCTACACCGATAAGACTAACTCGAATCAGGTACACGCGAATTGAGGTGGAGGTTGGGGGGAATGATGGAGAGCTCTGAGAGAGGGAGGAGGAGGGAGGTGAAGGAGGCCGAGGAGGAGGTACTCAACCGATCTGCCGCAGTACAATCAACGGAACAGTCGAAAAACCCCAATTCACTAGCTGCTACTGGACGGGACGGTGTTTTTTTACGCGGCAGTGTCTCCGTACGGGGTGTGTATTACTGGTAGTTGTGTTCTGTTACGTATTAGTAGCCGTGCTTTCGTTTTCGGGGTGTGCATGAGTGAGAGGAGGGCGGGTGATGCGAGCATCGTTTCGGGATCTGAACGTAACCGGGGTTTCTTTAGCAGAGTAACGAGCAACTGGAGGGTGTATTTTTTGAAACGTGTTGTACAAATTTGTTTAAGTCAAAGCAAGGTGTCTTGGCTGTCTTGGATGGTGGGGTTCACAACCGCATAGCACGGCGTATGACAGGTGAGCTGTAGTAGCAGTAGTTGCTAGCAGCAGCTAGTGAGTAGCCGCTGCCGCCAGCGACATACTTCGTGCAAACGCGACGTACTTCTTTCGATACCGGCGCGTGACAGGTGAAGGCTTTTGGTGACGTTTACAACGAGGACACTGAGTCCTCCCGGAATGGGTCCTCCCCATTTTGAGTTTGTTCAATCGGTGCAGTTGCCGGGCAGGGATTTTTGCTGTGCCTCGGTCGTCCGGGTCCTTCCTGGAGCGCTGGATTGCTCGACTACCCACTACTGTCATACGTCCACGGCAAGGAAGCACTACCGTTTCCTTTTTTTTGTTACGGTAGACCCTCTCTCTTCGCCAAGACAACCGGCTTCCAGTGTTATAGCAGATAGCAAACAACCGAAACAGCATAAGCATACTAAAGCAAAGAAAACACATCACACAGCAAAACAACGCAAATACCTACAGCAAACAACAAGGAAACACCGCAAAACGGAATACAACAGACAAATTGAATAACTGAAGCAATATTGAAGTGTGACTAATAGTAAACTGATCGCCAGCCATGTGTGACACGAGATCTATTACGTCGTAAGCTAGTGTGTAAGCAGTACCATAAACTACTAAGCGTAGCTAGTCGTTTCGTTTCGTTTTTTGTTTCTCTCCTTTTGCCGCAAGATAAGACACACACGCACACACAGCCGCATTGCCGCGGCCTAGAGTAGCGTGAATTAGTGATATGCGACGTACCGGGAGCCCGATCTCGTTACACTAGACCATGCGTGGCAGAGGGCCGCGTCGGACCTTCGTTCGATTGATTTCACTGTTGGTAGCGATAAGGATAAACTAATGATCAAGTATATTTATAGCACAAATGACTGCACCAGGACAAATCTTTGACGCGAGCCAGCACAAGACGCCAGGACAGGGCTCGGTGCGTGAGGCTAAGGGTTTAGGTTTAGGACACCATTGAACGAGCCAGATTTGACCAGGATCGAACGGCGGGATCGAACTAGTACTTAGGGCTGCTGTTACTCGATTTGCTTCGTTGATCAGTTATGCAACCCAGTTTTGCAGCCTGCGGTTTGCGCACTGCGTCATGTTAACGTTTACTACTGCCAGGAAGCCGTCGCTTTCCGTTCTATGTTTTCTGTTTGTTTGTTTTTTGTTTTGCTTTCGGAACTGGGTTTATTTTGTGTTGCTTTCAATGCTCAGTGATATGAAGCGATCGAGGAGGTTTAGCGAATTAGCGTCCAGTGAGATACCCGAGCGGGTGCAAAACTAGCGAGCAGAGGAACACATACACGTTGGCCGACTAGGTTCGGTGAACCCAACCGATAGAAGACCCCGGACTGTCTGTTGCTTTAGACACCTTTAGACAACTGTCCCAACTGACTCCACCGACAACGGGGCGCACACACACGCGTGCGCGCGCCGCTACTGCCGATTCCGTTTGGAACGCTACCTGTACACCCACACACCCGAACGTCTAGCAGTAAGTATCGACGCGCGCCGTCGTTGCCGCCTGTGATAACAGACACGCTACAAGCACGCCCATCTTCCCGGACCCGAAACACAACCACAGTCGAACCAGACGACCGGAGTTACCAGGACAGCAGAGCCGACTTTGAACTGTTCAACTTTTGAGTTGCACTCTTCCGTTCCTAGCTAGCTGTTATGTGCCCCGGGCTGCGGGCGAGCTCTTCTTTCTCTACCCGGTTTTGCGTGCCGCGATACTCCGCCAGGGGAGTCTCGGCACAGAGCTGTAGCCTAATTATTCAAACATTGATCTTTACGCAGTCGTGGAGCGGAGGTGACAATGCCAGGCAGATACGACTGCGCCGCCGGCAGGTGGACCTGCCAGCGCGCGCGTCGCTGACTAACCTATATGATAAGGACAAAATATAAACAAAACAAAAATCTGTACATTTTATGGAGGGGCAATAGACTTGGTAGTTAAATCAATTTTTAAATCATCTTTTAACACCCGCTGTAACACACATCTTTTTTGCGGTGCGCAAGAAGATTGATCAGGCGACGGACACCGCACGGGAAGCGCACTGGTGTCCGGTAGCTGTAGGGCAGCGCTGAGCACGGCCCATTCCGGCGGTGAAAAAAGAAGAACCCAGAATTAAGCATAAAACAACGCGCATGATAAGAGTGATATGAAAGTGGGACGGGTGAGGGCCCGAACGAGGACGGAGTTGTTGTAGCGTTCAATTAACTTACTCACTGCGTGGCGCGCGGTGCTAGCCGCAGCGCCCGCAGACGAATTCAAAACAAAATACTATTCGGTGTTGTGACTTACTAACTTACTTACTTATTCGTAACATTCCATTTGCAAGCAAAGTGATATTGGACGGGCGGACGGTGTGAGGATAGTTTCTAAGTGACAGCTGACCGGCCGGCCAGAGTCTGAGCAGCTGTGTGTGAGTGTGAGTTACGGACGGGCGTCGCTAGTGTTGCAGCGGGTCAGTGACTGATCGGCGGCGAACGTCGCTCGTGGACAGTGTTGGTGTTCCGATTTGGGCGGCTGCAGGAAAGGCTATAATTTGTAAAGGAAGAAAAAAAAACTAACAAAACTGGATGTACGTACAGCTTTTGACCGATAGTTCTACCGAGGAGGGCGCAGTCGATAATTGTGACAGTATAAATATTATACAACAGAAGACAAAACGTAGCATATACTCGTATATATATATAAAAGAAGAAAAGAAAAACAAAACAAAAAATACCAATGAGATGTAATTTTCCATTCATATGTCAGTGTATTTTAGAGAGCAATAATGATCAATAAATATACTATAAGCAACCAGGCTAAACACGTTCAAGCAATTGTACCAAGTACATGGAGGCGTGAATGTGTCCGGCTGGCACCGTGAGCAGCGAGCCCCCGGCCCGGTGGAACCGATGGGTGACGACGGCCGCGATAGGGGTAGAGCAGACGCACCGTACATTAGAGCGAGATGGCGTGAAGGAATGATTGTGATAACGTTAAACCTATTATAAACAAAGCAACCAACTCATACACCTACCGTGGGGGGAACGATTGTTAAACGCTGCCATACAGAGCCGAACGAACAGCAGCTGCAGCATGCAGGAGATGCGCAAGAGCGAAGAGAGCAAGCGAACGGGCGAGAGAGAGAGAGAGAGGGATATTTCCATGAATCGCTCACGGAACGTAACGCAGTGCAGCAGGACGCCCGAGAACGATCGAGCAACCTTTTACACGCGAGTGAACGCGAGACAAGTGGAAACTAGCGGTGACTACCGGGTGACAGTTTTGACAGCTGCGTGCGGTAGGTTCGGTTTTTTTAGGGGTAAAACGGATTGATAAATAGAATCGACGCAAGAATATTCATATTTCACACCACGCAGCACACACAGCTCATTTACTCGGTCGTATACATTCACTCACCACACGCACACCGACACCCCCACACGCACACACACACGCACACGTACGAGAGGAAAACAAACATTATTTAAAGCAGAACAACGGTGGACGGGAGTGAGGTGTGTGCTTTGGATCGCAATGGTTTCAACAAGCAGCGGTGTTAATTTTGCAAAGCATGTACATGAAACTAAGACTCATTTAGAATCGCAGGACACGAACATACAAGCAAGAAGAGGGCCGACGAATGGTGTAAAACACAAAACAAAAACGAGTAAACGAACAAGTGAGGCAAGTAAGCAACCAAACCGAACGAACGAAAAACATAACCTGTAAATTAGGA
>KB672491.1:5894263-5938389 GCA_000349145.1 Anopheles dirus | reverse complement strand
GGCGCCCTACACAGTACCCTACACTTAAACGGGAGCGCTTCTCCTCGCACTTGCCACACGAGCGAGCAGCTTCTAGCTTGACGTTGACCTGACTCCAACGGCCTCTGAGACGTGGATGTACTACTAGCAAAGGCACCGATCAGTCCAACGCCCGCACGACTGTCCCTAGTGGCCGATCCGATACCAAAGCACAACCCTGCCGCACACAACAACATTGAGAACAACTCTATGAACATGTTAACATGCCCCGGACCATTACCACAGAGGAAACATTACCGATTATTTGTTATTGGGTTGCCTTCTACCACCTAAAGCCTGTTAGAGGTCAATGGCAGCGTGCCGTACGGGCAGCCGGGAAAGGTTCTCGCTGCGGCATGCGTCTCACAGCTGTTAGTGTCGCGACAAAGCTAGCATGCAGTACATATGTATAGATCCTGGTTCTACTTCGTCCGGCCGTCTGTGGCGGGTGTCCCGAGACGGAAAGAGAGCTTTTTGGGTATACGTGTGCGTGCGTGTGTGTGTGTGTGGGTGGGTGTGTGTTTGTATCGCGTTCTTCATTGGCAAATCTCAAGGAAGAAGGGAGAAGGCTCGTGCCTGACGGGTTCGAAACAGTCGGCCACAGTACTAGAAGCGGTAGTAGCAGTAGTAGTAGTAGTAGTAGTGGTAGGGTGAGCTGCTGAATGGAGGGGTTATTGGTGTGGACGGTTTCTTGGAGAAAGTGTTTGCTGTGTGTGTTTGCGCAAAGCGCAAAACCTAAAATGGTGGGTGATGGTGATGCGGTGTGTATTGCTGTTTTGTTTTGTTTTGCCTTTTTTTTTAGGTACACTGGAACAGGATGGAAGAAAATTGTTTGCAATCGTGTTTTCTTTTTACTGGGACTTCTTCCTCTTCTTCTTCTTCTTGCTGCATGCATACTCAAGAAGAAAGAATGAGAGCGAGAGGTTAGGGTTTTGCGCAACAGCACTAAGCAGAACTACTGCGCACTAGACATGCTACTGATAGGGGTGGTGGAGAAAGCCAAACAAGTATGACAAATAAAAATGGGCTCTTACATTGATATGAACTATGGCGTGATGTTGGTTGGTTGGTTTGTATTGTTGGATGTTGGGTTGGATGTTGGTTGGATAGTAGTACGTTAGTTCTATATGTATGCCGCGTGTTCTGGATGGTTTCTGAATGCTCCTGGCGGATGCGAACGTTTCGGCGCTACTAGCGTGCCTGCCGCGCTTCCTCGCCGACTCTGTGCCGGGTTTGTGTGTGTTTTGTTTTTTTTTGTTGCGTTTGCTAGTGGTTATGGCACTTCTTGCAGTGTTTGGGTTTAGTTTAGCAGGTGGATGTTACTAGTGGTAGCGGTATACTGGTACTGGTAGCAGTTGTTGCCGATGGTCGTAGTAGTAATGGTAGTAGTGGAGGTAAATAGTAGTCGAGAGTAGTAAAGCTAAGTAGTGTAGTCGTTAAAGTACGTCCACGGACCTCCGTAGTAGCATGCGGTAGGTTTCTGTAAGCTGGCTGCTCAGCGTTATCTGCTAGCAATTAGGTTTGGTGCACTGTAGTCGCGCTGTACTAGCCGGGGAACTGTCAATTGATCCACCGTAAATCGCCCCACCGTGCGCTATACTGGTACCACTACTAGCACTACCACCAAGGACGTACTCGCTCGCTAGTTATACAACGCGCCTGCGCCTGCCAACATCGGCCATTATCCTCAGCAAACCGTTTCCACATCCATATCTCGCAACAACCAGCACAGGCCACAGCTCCACCGGGTCGTGCGTCCTCTGCAGGTTTCAATATCCGCTCCGGGAACCTCTGGATCGAGCCCTTTTCTTGGTGTAGAGTAGCAGCGGATGCTGCTGTTGGCAGTGTGTGTAGCAGCAGTAGCGGTGCAGCCTGTCTTGTTGGTTTTGACGAAGCCACTACTGCAGACGCGCTTGTGCGCGTTTCGTGTTTCTTTTGTTGTTGCGAAGGCATTGCGTTACCAGCCTATATTAACGACGGGCGTAGCTGACGACCGTGGGGTTTGGGGGTGAGTTTGTTGAAAAGGATGGGAAGGATATGCACCAGAAGTAAAAAAAAACAAACAAACAAACAAAATGCACAACCACAACCACCATCACCGGCACATTCTCCGTTCCTCCGTATCCTTCTCATCGTCTCGCTCATCACCGTGCTTACAGTAAGAACAAACTTTCTCGTGCGTTGGAAGCTGCTACTTCCGGCTGTTCGCGGAAACTTCGTCTCGACGCCCGTTGGCGTGAGAATCGTTTCTGTGTCTGCGCACGACGGTTCGTTAGCAGCGCCTTTTCGTTAAATGCTTTATGATGCGAACATGGTCACATTCGCTCTCTTCGAGCCGACGCGGATCGTCCGGGGTGGGGAAAGAACTGTACAGCCGATCGTCGGCTGCGTTCATGCCTCGGCTGCAACGATGCGCTACAACGGTGGTAGTGTGGAAGGTGTTCACCTAGTGAAACTGTTCAGGGGCCGGCCTTAGGAAGGCTCAGCCACTACAGGTAGTACGACGCCGCACGATTCGTTTCGTGGCGTCACTCGTTGTGGTTAGGTCGCTTACGGCTCTACCACTAGCCGGTGCAAGGGAGGGCAGTACTCCACTACGTTAATGTGTTCCGAGGAACACCCCGAATAAATAGTTCTTACGCGCTACGTAGAAAGGTTGAGTGTCGGAGGAAAACAGTGCGAGTAGCAGTACGAAACAGCCCGGAAGGAGCGGCTTAAGAGTACGAGAAAGTGTTCTTCTTGTGCACTCGAGCCGTGGTGTAGATGGTGTTCATTCTACCCGGCCAAGCACGGCGGCGTTCGGGTGTGGCGCGTTCGTTGCGGGGTGGAATTTGCACACGCACACACACACAGTTACCAACGCATCGAGATGAGTTCAAATGAGTATGTGTATGTGTGTCGTTTTTTGTTTCATGTTTGCCCCCACGTACGGAAATACGGTGTTTGACATCGTAGGTTAGGCAATGGGGAAGACAAAACCATGGAAAAAGAGAAGAAAAACATAATCATTGGGATGCGGTACTGGTAGATGTAAGGAGGATGTTACTGCTAAGGCCAAACACAACTGCACAACCTGCAATCGTAATGTACAAGGGGATAATTACATTCGCGCGAGACGGCGCTGCTGCCGGTACGGCTATGTATATGGTACAACGCACACAACCGCTCGCTATTGTGCTCATAATGTTGGTATTACTACTAGGCAGTCGGGGATGCGCTGTCAGGTGTGTCAGTAGAAGCGGGAGAGGTAAGCACGCATTCACTTACACGCGTATGCAGGTTATAAACAATCTACTCCTACCGAAACGTCAAAGCCGTACTGAATTTAGAACAATTCCTTACGCGCGTCTACTCAAGTACACTACTACTACCACCCACTCCACTTACGCTACGAAGCAGGTAATGGTTGTTAATAAATAAGCGCACAGGCGCTGGCAACACACAGGCTACATCGACACCAACACCGTAAAGAGGCTACGCTAGACAGTACAACTATCAGATATCAACAGCAAGCTAAACGCTGCAGTGCGGTGGATACGGCAGCAGCACGCACCACTCACGGCGCCATTTGGAACCTGCGCTCTCATGGGAACCGATCCTGCCGCGGCGGAGTCAACGCTAGAAACCGAATTCCTATCCTGGTGAGGGTGAAGCAAGCAGCTAGAGGAGTTCCCTTTGCGGCACGAGTGTCCGGGAGGCGAATGTTAGCGACAAACAGGGGGGAGCGCAAGAAGGAAACACAAATGTGACGAAACGGAGTGAGATGAGTGAGTGAGTGCTGTTGCAGCAGTGAGTAGTGTGTTTTTTGGGGTATTTGTGTGTGTGTGTGTGGAGTGTGCTTGTCGCTGGGTTGGTGTGTTTGTGTGCTTCTCCTCTAGAGGTACACCTGCTGCCTGTCACTTGCCTCGGGATGCGAGAGCTGAAACAGTGAAGATCTCCGCTCTGCTCCGAGGGCGCGTGTTCTTTGTGTGGGTATATGTGTGTATAGAGCGAGAAAGCACTATGTGCAGAGGAAGCATTTGCAAGGTCCCGACGGGCAGTGTCTGCGCTCGGCAGGGTAATCACCTTCGTACGACGATCACGATGGTCGTGATGACGGCGGCCAGGAAGACGAACCCGCCGAACGCACCGAGCGCGACGATCGCGCCCAGGTTCAGCTTCGCGTTCTTCGACTCCTTCCGGTCGCTGGAGGCGGAGCTGCCGCCGCCGCCGCCGCCGCCGGCCGCACCACCACCGTGCGCACCTCCACTGCCGGTGAGGAGTCCGTCGGCGCCGTCGCCGGCCCCGTGCGGCCCGTCGGCCGGCACCAGGTCGTCGACGTTGTTGACCGCGTACGGCACGTTCACCTTCGGCGACTGGTCGTGCCGGATGTTGACGCTGCCGGGGATCTCGTTGTCCTGCGGGTGGTGCGACAGCAGGATGTCCTGCTCGTCGTGGTCGCGGGCCGGCGGCTGGGTGCGGACGCGCGCCGTCGTCTTCGACGGCGCCGCCGGCGCCGGTGTCGTGGTTGAGGTGGTGGTGGTGGTGACGGCCGGTCGGCGTCCGACGGTGGCGGGCGGTGGACGGTGCGTTTGGGCGGGCGCCGGCGGCGTAATGCTCACGACGGTCGAGGTGGGCGATGGTGCGCGCGACACGTCGCTCTCCTTGGACACGATCACCACGGCTGGTGGGCGGAAGGACGGACGCACCGCGCTGTTGTCCGCACCGGGCTGCCGCACTTCTGTTGCCGGTGGGCGCAGGGGACGCGACGGGGAGGGCGGTGGGGGAGGTGGAAGAGAGTAATCTTCGTTAGTGCCGATGAAGTAGCCCTCGAGGCTGTCAAAGTTTTCGTCAAAGGTCGGTAGCGGGTGGTCAACGTCGTCGTCGTCGGCGTCGTAGTCAGTGCCGTCGGCGGTGAGGTCGTCTTGGAGGTTAGGTTTGCGGTAGTAGTAGTTGTCGTTCTGGTTCGGTCGGTCCGGGGCCCTGTCGTAGCCGCTGTCGTCATCCGTACCGTCATCGATCTCGAGGCCCAGCAGGGACGGCTCGGTCGTACTACTGCTGTGCTGTACCGTCGACGGCCCGGCCGCCATGTTGACTGCGATCGAGGTCGTCGACTCCGAGGCCGGCGACAGGGTGCTGCTGCTCGGGGGCTGCGTGGGGTAGCGCATCGTGCTCGGCGGTCGTCGACCCCCCGTGGGCTGACGGCGCGAGGGAACGCCTCCGATCGAGGCGGGCGTCGTGGGCGACACGATCAGCACCGACGGCGGCCGGGTCGAGGTGCCGGACGGCCGCGCCGTCGCCGGGCCCTCGCCGAGGTCGGCCCCGCTCGGGACACACTTCGGCAGCGGGCGACTCCACTGGCCGGTCGCCGTGCAGACGATCGCCGGCTCCGCGTCCGGCACGTAGCCGCGGCTGCAGTGGACCTCCGCCCGCGCCCCGTACACCGTCTGGTTCGGGGCCACGATGACCCCGTTCGGGAAGAGCGTCGGCAGTGGGTCACACTCGATCAGCTCGCAGCGTGGTGGCGGCCCGTTCCAGCGCTCGTCGATGTCGCAGACGAGCACGGCCCGGCCGACCATCTCGTAGCCCTCGCCGCACCGGTACAGGACCGTGCTGAGGTAGCCCACCGTGCCGTTGAGCAGATCGTACGCACCGTGCGGGATCGAGGCGGGCAGTCCACACTCGATGTCTGGTGCGATCGACAGAGAGAGAGAGAGAGAGAGAGAGAGAGAAGAGAACAGCGTTACTACCCGAGGGACGGCTGCCGGAAGACGGGAGGACTTACATTTGCACACCGGTGGGAACTCGTTGTAGAAGCCGGTCTCGAGGCAGGTGCGCTGCTGCGGGCCGACGAGCAGGTGGCCCTCGTCGCAGCTGTACTCAACCACCGCTCCAACGTCGAAGCCTTTCGGTGCGATCATCGTCGAGTTGGGCGGTTGCTCCGGCCGGCCACACGCTCTCGGTTCTGGAAGGATACAGATCACATGTGGTTACTGCAGATCTCCACACTGGTGTTGTGTTTCGTGAATCTTTCGACGAGATTCATGAGTTTTTGGAGATATGAGACTCTTGATCACTTTTCGAAAATATTGGAGATTTATGGAGATTTTTTTATGATTCATGAATCGTTGCAGACATAAGACTGTTTGGAGACTCATGATCGCTTGGAGAAGTAGGATTCTTTAGAGAACTATGATTTTTTGCAGATATATAACTCTTTGGAGATGTATTTATCGTTGGGGATGGTTAAATCTGTGAAGATTCATTAATCCTTGGAGTTATAAGACTGTTTGGAGATTCATGAAAACTTGGAGATATAAGGTTCTTTGGAGAATAATGGAGAATTATTATTTACGAATCTTTGATTACATATAAATCCTTGATGGTATAAGACCATTTTGAGTTTCATGAAAACTTGGAGTTATATACTTCTTTAGAGAGTTCCGAATCTTTGGAGACATATGACTCATGACACTTTGGAGATGTATAGCCTATTGAAGATGTATTAATCGTTGGGAATTTATAAATCTTTAAAATTCATGAAATTTTGGAGATATAAGACCATTTGGAGATTCATGGATCCTTGAAGGTGTATGAGTCTTTGGAGATTAATGGAAAATTATTATTTATGAACCCTTGGAGATATAGAATTATTTCGAGATTCATGCACCCTTGGAGATATCTGGTACTTTGGAGATTACTGGATCTTTGGATATATATGATACTTCATTAATCGCTCTCGATTCGTGAATCTTTGGGGATATGAGACTCTCTGGAGACTGAAGATTCATCCAGTCTCCAGAGAGTCTCATATCTCCAAAGATATGGCTCTTTGGAGATGTATTAATCGTATGGAAACAATACAGTTTTGGAGATTCAGGAAACTTTGGAGATATTAGACTATGTAGAGACTCATTGGCCTGTTGGAGATGTACGCATCTTTGGAGGTACATGACTCTTCATTACCCTTTAGAGGTTCATGCATCTTTGCAGGTGTATGACTCATTGCCCAAACTACTTACGGTGCTGGCAAATGAAGTTCAGCCGCAGCTTGCAGTCGGTGTCACTCCACAGCCACCCCTTCGAGCCGTCGTACCGCGCGCAGTCCTCGTTGCCGCCGGGCAGGTTCCAGAACGACACCGACACCTCCTCGCCGCCGATCCACTTCCACGTGTTGCGGTCCTGGCCGTCGCGCACCGCGCCCATCCAGTACTGGGAGGACGTGTCGCTGCGGTGCCGCCGCCACAGCTCCCAGCTGATGAAGCCCTGCAGGGCCGGGTTGCTCTCGTTGATGAGGGTGCCGCCGCGCGCCCGGCAGAACGCGAGCGCGTCCGGCAGCGTCGCCGGCTGCCGGCTGTAGAAGATGTAGCACTTGCCGTTGTAGGACGCGGACGCGCCGGGCGGCTGGTCGCGGAACGCCGGACACCGCTCGATCGGCAGCGCCTGGTCGGTGTAGACGAACGCCTCGCAGATCGACAGCTGGCTCGGGGCGCTCGTCTCGAGGTGGACGGAGACGAACGCGCCCGGCATCGGCGGGTTGCAGGGCAGGAACAGCGGCTGGCCCTCCTCGAGCGTGCCGGTGAAGCGGTTGCAGATCGGGTTCGTGCCGAGATCGGGCCGGTTGTTGCCGACGCGGACGACGATCGTGGCCGGCTTGCCCTTACCTGCCCGGGGGACGAAGATACGGACTGCGTTGAGCATACGAGCATCGCGAAACGCGGGTTGCCGGCTAGCACTTACCACAGCACGACTTGCCGAAGTCCAGACGCACCAGCTGCACCATGTACGGCTCGAGCAGGTTCACGTACCACCACGGCACGCGCTCCGGCTTCGTCAGCGAGCAGGTGTCGGGCGAGAAGAACGCCGACGTCGAGCCGTCGATCGCCTTCTGCGGTATGCCGGACGCTTCGGTGGAAATTTGCATCGGTGCCTTGCCGGCGGCAACATTTATGACTGGATGGATGCGGGCGAACGAGAGAGACAGAGAGAAGAGACAGTTAGTGATCCAGATCGGCAAGTGCTTACCGTACTACTGGTACGCCCGGAGATAACCCTATGGATCCTGCCAACAAGGCAAAACATCTCCCTAGTTGAAGAAAACCCATTGGACCTCATCAGGAGTCCCCGCTTGGTGGGTTATTGTAATTACAACCGAAGTATCGGCCAACCTCTGCCTCCAGCGGGAGATCTTCCGCCTAAATCCAACACTCAAATCGCTCGCACGCACTTATCACGTCCCAATTCTTTTCAAAGTGGCTGCTAATGCTTTTTAAAGGGCTCGCTCGCATGTGGGTCACCAGCGGAATGCATTGATGCGTCTCAATTAGGGCCAATCGAACGGTCCCGGTTTGGAGGTGTACTGTTGGCTACCACCTAAAGCGCATTCCAGCCGCTCAGGGGTCAATAGCAAAGTTTGACGCGCGCCCGGCGTTGTTTGATAAACATGATAAATGGCACGATAATGATAGCAAATGAACTCCACGTTCGGTTCAGTCCCGCACGCATCATTACGGTGGGCCTGCTCGCGTGTGGCGCGATCTCTTCAAAACTGGAGCTTGCGTTGAACGAACCTCCAAAACCCTTACGCCGCCAGACGTGCTCCGGGAAGCGCAAAGGAGGAGTGGCTCCCATTATCCATTAATTATCTTCCACCTGCGGAACTAACCATAATTGTTCGATCGCTCTCCGCGCATCCCGCTTCACACGCGGACGGTGGCCGAAACCTTTACTCCCGAGCAGCCGCAGCCGCAGCGAAATAAGGCCTCTCCGCCGGCCGCCCTCTTTAACGGTGTGTTATTTAGCACCTTTCCGAAAGCGGTTGCCACAACAGGTTGCCGCCGCTCGTAGGAAGCGGACGGGAAGATTGGGCGTTTGTTGCGGTTTGTTGGGCCCCCGGAGCAGCCCCGGAGAAATTCGACAGAAAAACAAATCAGTAACCATTCATCCGATCCGGCGGCCGATCTAGCACGCAAACAGGGTGAGAGAGAGAGAGAGAGAGAGAGAGAGAAACCCGCCGGATGCCGTTAATTTTCTCTTCGCGGTTTGCGCCAAACCACGTCGAAATAGGCCACAGCCCGCGAGCGGTCGGGCAGAAGTACAGCTACGCGCCGCAATCGAAGCCGAAAATCAATTATCGACAGATCGGTACGGGGCACTGATCTAATAGAGGCACCCCGGTGTATGACGCAGGCGCGGCAAATCGGTGGCACGCGCAACTCCTCACGCTGTCAGCTGTCAAAAGTGGACAGGCGGCCATCTTGTGCGGCCAGCTTCGACGGTGACACCGTTCAGGGCGACGGTCGCGCGCAAGAATGCGACTGGTGAAAGCGAAAGAAAGCGCGACAAATTTAGCACACACGCGCACACAAGTGTGTCTCTACCACACACACACACATTAATTTGGACGTGTAGATGACCCGAGAGCCTCTCCGTTGCTCGGGAGAGAAGAGAAATTCTTGCACACCAAGAGCCCTCCAGAGAAAACTTTCCAACGCCAGTGCTTTCTTCCGAGCGGAGCGTGAACTTTAAAGTTCGTCCAGGTTTGTTGGACCCCTCACCAAAGAGAGGCGAGCGAGCGTGTACAAGACAAAAACAGAAGAAGGTAAAAAGAAAGTGGCCTCTTTTGTTCTCCGCCTCCGCCTGTTGTGCCGTTCGTCGGGGGAGGCGACTCGATCGTGCACTTATAGCTGTGTGCCATCACTCGCGCAGTGTGTTTACAAACCGGCCGCAACAGTGTGTGGTGCCCAACGAAGGGGAAAGTCGGCGAGCGATGGTACGCAACCACCGCGCGACGACTTCCGAGCGTTCGAGGCCGGAAATGGGCGTTAGTTGTCGAATCAAAAACGCAACGGACCTAGAGACGAGAGGCGTCGGGACGTAGCCTGTCGTGTGTAACTCTGCTTGCTACTTACCGCAGAACGGAATACCCTCCGGGATCCACTGGCCGTCGATGCAGACGCGCCGGGACGGTCCGAGCAGCTCGAACCCACGCTCGCAGTCGTACGTGGCGACGGTGTTGTTCGCCAGCGTGTCATCGGAGAAGTGGACACTGCCGTGCGCCGGCGTCCCGGGGAATGGGCAGGCTCGTGCCACCGCCGTCGTCGTCGCCGCCGACGCCACCAGGCTGGCCGCTGTGTAGTTGGCTTCTGCGAGATCGGGAGAGAAGATGGGTAGTGAAAGCGAAAGCACGCCGTTAGTCGCAATGACACTGACAGTTGCAGGGAGAATCCCAACCCGACCCAGCAGAACACACTCTCGATCGCTCGATCTCTCTCGAGCTGGAGGTGAGTGTGCACATCCACTCTCTTAATCAATCTACACACACCCGTAGCACCACTCGACGTGGGTTGATTTGAAGTTTCTCACACCGTTACAGAAACCGGAGTACCGTTTCGAACCGGGGGCAGCAACAGTTGTTCACACCGTGATCTTCCTCCCGATGTCCGTTACATTATGCCTGTGTTGTTTTTTTGTTCTTTTGCCTTCATTTTCGGCAGGGCAGATGCGCGATGATTTCCTAAGCAGACAACGGGCAGGGCATGATTTATAGGGGCAGCAGGCACACACAGGTCTTCCTCGACAGGCCGCCATTAAATGGGCCATGAAATATATGATTGAGGATCATCGGCAATGCATCGGCGACGGTGCAGGCTTTAATAGGGGCGAGATGCTGGCACAACATCAACGTGGCCTGCTGGATGACCTACATACCAGCGCCACGCAGCAGCAGCCTCCCTATAACCAATCTACAGACACACACACGCACGCGGACCGCAGACCAGATCAGGTGGAAATCCGGTTCCACAATCAAAATAAATACTGTGAAGAGCTGGAGTGCTCCACACAGCCGAGAAAGCGGATCGGGTGGTAAACCTGTTCTTCCCGCACGGCGTGAGAGGCCGCTTGCTTGTGTGAGGGGGGTTTAGGAATTAGTTTCGTTTGCGATCCGAACGAACTTTGATTGATTGGTGATTAGCTGTGATGTGATCCACGCGATCAACACATCAAGCGTTCTGTTCTTCCCCAATATAGCTGATCAAAAGCTAGCTCCGCAAGTCCAGGCGTAAAGAGCGCTCCAAACTTGCTTCGTTCCTTTAGACTGCAGCTACAGAGCGCAGAGGAGACGAAGTACTTACGCTTCCCCATCAAAATAAAGAGCGCAGAGCAAACACACACACACCGACCGGAAAAGGAGGCGGCCATTTAAAAAGAGGCCTTTTAGGCCGATGGGCTAACGTCGCGCACCAGGATCCATGATGATTCACTTTCGGTTTTTGACGTTCACTTCCCGGCGGCCCTGCCCTGTGTTTGCGTTATATTGGAGGCCTTTTTGTTGTGCCACCTCACGGTGCCGAAATAAGTGAAAGTGAGTGACTAACCGACACAGCAAACACAGCGACTCCTTTATTTGACATTTGGGGTTTTTTTTTACTTTTACTGCCGCCGGTCGTGCCATCCCCGAACGGTCAGTTGACAGTGCAAGCGGCTGGGTGCGCCGCCGTGAACACAATCGATCGGAACTGTGCAAGTTTGACGAGGCCATAAAGGGAAGAGTCACACGAAGGCGCCCCATTGAAGCTTGGCTTACGGCAGCTGCGAAATAAAAAACGCTGCTCGAGAGTGATACAGGCATCGAATGCGCGATTAGCAGGCGGCAGTAGTTCGCTCCGGCCAATCACTGCAAATCTGGCGTCCTCATCCTCATCAGACCTTGCGTCCCGTGCCCTAAGTCGTGTTCAGCAGCGACGCCCCTCTTGCCAAAAGCAAAACAGCAGAAAGCAAGAAGGTGATGTTTTGTTGTTGTGGCGCGCCAAACTTGCCGGGGGAGCACAACAATGGAGGAAAGCTCTAATGATAGTACACTAGGCGCGCGCGTGTGTGTGCGAAAGCGGAAAAAAAGAAATACAGGGTTTGGGCAGCGTTCCCCAAGTGTGGGAACGGCTTTCGTCGAGTACCCGAGAAAGTGATATTGGCTCTTCGCTGTGTCGTAATGGCGGCTTCGTAAACTAGTTCCTTCCCATTGTTTTGTGCGGGCGCGGAGCAAAAAAAGGAAAAGTGAGCAGTACACCGTGCCGCGAAGAGAAGAACCAAAGCAGAAAGATCAATTACAACCACAAACACACGTACACACACAAAAAAGGCATGGCGCAGAGGTAAAAAGTCACACGCCGGAAAGTGAGAGTGAGGCCCCCCACCCGAAGGGGCCAAGAACCACGAAGGGGGCACGGCACCGACGATTGAAGCCTATAAAAAGGTTCAAGCGATGCGGTAGTACGCCCGCGGTGGCAGGCGAGAGCACCGAAGAAGACAGAGACACAGCGCGAGAGTTGTAAAAGCGTGAGCCGAGCGGATGCGAGAATGCGACGCTGCGCCGCGAGAAAGAGAGGGGAAGCGGCCAAGCTTGAAAGCAGAACACCGAGAAGCCCGACGCGCAACGCAAGACATTCCACCTCTCGGGCTGAACTTGAATCTCTACCCTTTTGCCTGTGCGCGGGGGGGGAAGACTCAGCCCGGAGTTCACGGCGTCGACGAGCGAGGGAATGTGAAAGTACGTTTGAATGATTTTACATGCACCTCGCCAGGAAACTCTCTCTCCCTTTCTTTGCGCGCGATCGGCGGAGGAAGAAAACAGCACAGACGTGAAAGCAGGGAAAGCTGCGGCAGTATTTGCATTCAATCCTGGGAACGCAACGATGGGAACCCCGGGACCGGGTGGAGGAGACCGCAAACGCGGCGGTATGCCCTGTATGCCCGTCCGAACCGGATGGGGATGCCGTGCGCATGTTCTGCACACGAGCCGCATGCTTGTTGACATGTATGTCTGTGGGTTAAGCTTAGGTGACGATGATCCTGACGAAGAGGGTTGCGTTCATAGATCCAGTGTTCTATTCTTAGGTGCGCATTGATGTCTTGCGAGAGACTGCAGGTCGGTTTGTTTGCTTATAGGAGACCTAGGGTCTTGAAGCGACTTTGAGTCTCAACTCTTTTGGAGATGATGATCGCAATATGTTGTGTATAACAGACTTAGAACGTAGATCTGACATATAGATCTTACATCTAACTCATGGCGTTGATTTTATATCTGATATTATATCTGACTCCTAGCATTGATATTATTTTTGATCTTATATCTGACTCCTAGCACTGAGCTTATATCTAATCTTATATCTGACTCCTAGCATTGAGCTTATATCTGATCCTATATATGACTCCTGGCATTGATCTTATATCTGAGCTTATATCTGACTCCTGGCACTGATCTTATACATGATCTTACATCTGACTTCTGGGATCGATCTTATATAGTTACGAGTCCAGACGCTAACGTAGCACCCGCTACCCGACACGCTTAGGCATGTCCACGCTCGCATCGCGTTGCACACCTGACCATCAAGAATGCGGCGGACACCAGACGCTGACGCGGCAATGGTACCACGTTCTCACGGGTACCCGGGCTCATCGGAAGAAGAAGGCAGCCGGGCTCTTGATAGGACTAAAGTTTAGTTTTGTCATAAGACTCAAGCAGAAAACACCTGTCTTTCATTGTGCTCCTCACGGACACACATAACTATATATCATCTTATATCCGACTCCTGGCATTGATCTTATACATGATCTTACATCTGACTCCTGGCATTGTTCTTATATTTGATCCTATATATGACTCCTAGTATTGATCTTATATCTGAGCTTATATCTGACTCCTGGCACTGATCTTATACATGATCTTACGTCTGACTTCTGGGATTGATCTTATATATCATCTTATATTCGACTCCTAGCATTGATCTTATATTTGATCTTATGTCTGACTCCTAGCATTGATCTTATATTTGAGCTTATATCTGACTCCTGGCACTGATCTTATATCTGGTCCTATATCTGACTCCTGTCGTTGATCCTATATCTGGTCTTATATCTGACTCCTGGCATTGAGAGAATGAACCCTTACCAACTCAACGCATGTGAGACTTCTGCACAGAGGTATAGTCGGCATAGTTCATCGCACTACACGCGCATAGTATGCCAAACATCTTTCTGCACGGCCGTCCGTAAGTAGCCCACGCGCCATAAGTCCACCAGAACTGCACAACCATCATTGCCATCGTCCAAAATGGCAGCCGGAACAAACGTCCCAAACGTCAGTCAGAAAAAAAGAAACAATTGCCGACATAACAAACCCCCACCAGGCCCTTCGGTGCGTCCGTAGTTTACCGTATTGTGGCCGTGCAAGGGTGCACACTCGGCTGTGCAAGTAAATGTTGCGAAACCTTCCCGCTGAGACGCAACGCCGGCGAGCTTACGGTACGCCGGCAGCCCCGCCAGCCTTAATAGTCCTGTGGTTTACCGAGTCAGCGCGCCCATCTTCCCCGCACGGTCAGCGGAATCTGTCGTTTGTGCGCGATACGACAGCAGCTGTACGAGCAGCGGCAGCAGTCGTGCTAGATTAGCAGCAGGCATTAATTAGCGAACGCCACCGCTCGAAATGCCGCTGCGTAACGAACGGAGCTGTCCGTTCCGGAGCTCCACGGTGTTCCAGGTGCTTGAAGCAAAGCCCGGGCGAAAAGTGTTGTTTTTCTTTCTCCACAATCTCGAACATGGAGGGAAAAATCCCGAAAAACTAAAACAACATCAGCGTGGCGCCCCATTGCGGTCTCGTATGCAGAGAGTGTGTGTATGAGAGAGAGAGAGAGAGTCGCACCATTTCCCAGTTTGATCTTGTTGGTCATGGAAATTAAAGCAGAACTGCTCTGGACCGGAGCAATATACCACCTGCTTAACCGCCGTGTTTGCTCGCTCCTAGCCGGTGTATGTGTGTGCTTGTGTGTGTATGTGTGTATGAGGAGAATTGTGTATATGTATAAGCGACGCCACTGCAGATTACAGTTATTTCCAATTTAAAGCTTTTTGCTCTGCGCCTCTCGCTCTCCCTCTCTCTCTCTCTCGCGCGCTAGCCAGCGCCTCAAGACCGAAGGCGAAAGAGCATCTGGCAAAAGTTGCGGAAGCTTACCCAAGCGGATGGTGGCAGGAAAAGGAGAAGTGGGGGGGGCGAAACGGACCAAGTGAAATTGCCTGTCGAACCGTATCGCACAAACGGGGCCGACGGAAAATTAAATAAAACGGAAAGAAAACACTATCATATGCGCCTGCTCTAAATCGCGTAATACGTAATTGGGAACTCCGCTGCAGCGGCGGCGGCAGCGACCGAACGGAGTTATTACGAGCGATTTGAGGTAAATCGCAAATAAATGAGGCAAAGGCACGGCGAAGCCTGCTCCAGAAAGCAACAGGAGCAGCACGCTTAGTTACGTCAAGTTGTTTTGCTATTCTCTTCTTCCGGGCGCGAGAAGAGGAGATGGTTAGGTTAGGTTTGCAGTAACTACCTCCATTTTACTCTATTTTATTCCAACAAAATGTGTACTATTTTCTGTTTTTTTTTACAGTTCAGAGTAATGAGCTTTTGAAAGACTCCACTACTAGGAGTAGATGTCCTAACACTACTACTACTACAGCAATGCTTGAAAACGTCACTGTCATACAGAGCGCGTCCAATCGCTGCACGCCTCTAGAGAAAATGACAGATGAAGAAGCGAAGCGTCATTACGAACGCTCGCTGGGATGCTTCTCGTGTTCGCTGGCGTATCGCGGAGATCCGGTTTTGATAGAAGAAGAAAAAAAGAGCTGCAGCACAGGTGATAGCCAACCCGGGGAAGCCATGC
This sequence comes from Anopheles dirus, assembly GCA_000349145.1. Classification (NCBI taxonomy): domain Eukaryota; kingdom Metazoa; phylum Arthropoda; class Insecta; order Diptera; family Culicidae; genus Anopheles; species Anopheles dirus. The sequence continues at coordinate 5,922,673 of KB672491.1, read as the reverse complement.
GATGGTGGCACGCTTCCTCCGGTGGGATTATAGAAAATCAAAGTCAAGCAAGCGCACGCGACGCCGAGCCGATACTATCTAGGACACCGCTCGGGTGAAAGTGTACGCGAGCCGTGCCGCCGATCCATAGTCGCCGGTGCGAGAGCAACGAATACATTTCGTGTGAAATATGTGTGTTAATGAATGTACTTCCTAACGGGGTCCGGTGCGTTATTTACACCTTTTTTTTCGGGGTTGTTCGGTTGAGTGGTTCGCGCATATCGTTCCACGTGTCACGCTCTGGTTTACTGCGAGCCTCACCGACAACATGTGCAGTAGTTGGTCGCATCGATAGGCAACTGTCCAATTTTGGAGATCTTGGAACATCTTGGAATTGGAGAACGATCCAAGTCCACGGGTGGACGGCAGAATCTGCACGCTACCGAAAGGGTTCTGCCGCTTTGTAGGTCAAGGCCTTGGGTAAAGGCAGCCCGCGGGAGTACGCGGCGACGTGCGCTAGTTTCGCTAGCCGCTAGCTCACGCCCGGGAACCTCGTGCGGACGTCGAAGCGGGTCCGGGCGAAGCGGGCACACAACCAGTACAACCTGTTCGCTCTAGCGATGCACACGCTCGGCTCATTATAGCGGTATCGCCGGGCGCGTATATAGCGCGCAGGCAGGAGAGTGGAACCGGGCCAGGAACATGTACTGCGCTTCGAGGAGCTTACGGGACTTACGGCTCGATTCCCTTTTTCCAACATCGCAGGCTTTCTCGCTCGCTCCCCGAGGGAGGGCAGGAGTAGCCTAGATATCTCTGGAATCTGTACCATCGCAGTGACTTACCTTCGTCGGCGTGTGTACTGGCGAGCAGGATACTGCTGAGCAGCAGCAACAGCTGCCTGTGGCTCCTTCGCGGCATTCTGCCGGGATGGTGTGTGTGTTGGGGTGGAAGGGGGGGAGTTAGGGGGTGGGGGAGGGAGGAAAGGAGGGGGAGAAGATCCGACTGTCTGTTGGCTGTCGCGGTCCTGTTGGGTCGTCGCGCTTGCGCTGCAAAAACCCCCCTAGATCCAAGCCGAACTCCCGGAACAGGGTGTTCGCGCGTTGCCTTCCTGCCAGGAACGTGGTTAATGGGGTTTGGTTGGTGCGATTTATTCAGTTGCTTGTAGAAACATTGAGCCGGAAGCGCACCCGGACGTCCGGAGGTCGTTTTCGTCCGTTTGATTCGCACACACGCGAGGCCGTCGGAGGTACTCCGTCAGACGACCACTAGCGCTGCTACTACCGCAACACTGCACTCTCAACGCACTGGCCTTTCTCGCTCCTTGCCTGAGCCTTTTCGCACACTAGCTCTGCGCACACAATCACTCGGGAGCAACCCTAGCGCCCCGCCGGGAACAGGATTCACGCGCTTCCCCTTGGAAGCGCTTGGAGAAAGCACTCAGTTTTGCAAGTGTGTCACCCGTCGCGCACACTGTCGCCACCTTCTGCGCACTACCCGAGCACGATCCGCTCGCTGTATCCTCTCCGGATATGTCCGATGCGCCGCGGGCCACGGCCTGTTCGACACTGTGCGGCGCTGCCTCCCTAAGTCACGGACCGAACCGACACAAACACACACACAGACACGACAACCGCCCCACTCACTCGCTTCTGCACTCGTCTCTGCGCCTGTCACGACGCAAACCTGAGCAATGTACGTCCGGCACGCTGCGCTGTAGCTCGCTTACTGACTGCTGGAAGCTGGCACTGCGCCCGACGTACCTGTTCCGCGCCACGCTTTGTAGGTTATGTTGTTCCCTCCTCCCGACTTCGCTCACTTCCGATGCGCCGATCGTCCGTTAGCCTCCGTCAGCCGTCGAACTGGCCCGGGTACGCACATGTACGAGAGCGCGCGCGCGCGCGCGCGCGAGCAAGCTCGCCCGCCCCGACTCTGGCGTGCTGGAGAAGGTGTGAGAGAAACCGTCTCTGTCTCGCACCGTCTTACGTAGTCCGGTTTCTTTGCTCCGGCGGCTTCGCACAGGTGGGCACCCTCCCCGCCCGGTTGTTGGCCGGCGACCGAAAACTTTCTTTTACGATGACGAAGCAGTTGGCGCGAAGAGGAGGTGAGTCGAGAGGTGTTGGTGGAGAGCGACGCAAGAAAGCGAAGAAAGCGAAGCAGAGACATGCAAAGTGAGCGGAGTGGTGAGCTCGGTGCAGGTGAGTTCGGCGTGAGCGCTCGCTCGTCGCTCGATGCGTATCGGATCCACCTCGAAAACGGTAGTTGAGTGAGCATATCACACCCTTGCGGGGCCTGCAACTGCAGCGCGCACTCACCGAGGGGGCTTTCATCTGGATCACTTTTTTTGCTGCCGTTGGCTGGTTTTGCGCACGTACACCCGTTCGCTTCGTACTACTTTCTCCGGCCCGCTGGATGGCGATGCAGAAATGCGATCTGCTCCGCTACCTTGGAAGGGTTGTTGATAACCTCCGGAAGCCAAGATGGCGGGGGCCGTAGTGCTGTACGTCTTGAGTGCGCTGCTCACGTCGATGGTACGCAACGCTAGTGGCATCTTGCACAGTAGCCATCTTCGATGGAGATCAAGACTCTGGTCAAGACTCTAGGTTTGTTGGCAGCAGCTAGACGTAGCCCACACCAAACATTGCTACAGGCAACGTCCAACATCATGGAGACGAGTTTTTCGCCCTGTTCCTGACAACAACATCACCAAAACACAGCCTCTCGCTGCTCCCATAGCATTTCTTCCTTGCTGTGCGTAACGACATGAATCACGAGTCGGTAACTCCAACGTCCGGTATCCCAACCGAAAGCTGGCAGGATTTTCCGTACCCGACGCAACTCAATGTCCGCGGAAACCGATGAGCTCATCACCTCAGCTCACCAAGTAAAGACAAATCTCTCTCTCTCTCTCTCGCTCTCCAAACTTTGCGTCACCGTCGGCAGGCGTCACGGCGTTGCGTTCCTTGCCGGGCGGCAGGCGCAATCTCCACGCTTCCCTGCCCATCGCAGTCAATCGCATGCGCGGGCGCATTCCTTCCCGGGCAGCAGATTTCTTCCGCGTCCGGATCGGAACCCAACTCCGGGTGACACACTTCTGCGTGGAAACGGTGCGGGTGAAAGTTGCGCTGCGTGCTCTCCGCGCGCTCCGAGTGCCGAGAATTAGTCACCCACAGGTGCAGCCGCACTTAACCCCTCGCCGCTGGCCAGCGAGCTGGGAGGAAGCGTTGCAGCGCGCTGCAATGCTATTTCGGCAGGCTCGATCAATCCAACGATTGATTCGCTCGCTAATGACGCGCCTCTCCGCTTGTTTGCATTCACACGCGCCGGATGCGCACATCGGGGCCGTGATAAGTAGGTCTTGCTTGGCATGTGCGGTAACGCAGCGCCAGCAGGACACGTTCTCCGGTTGGAGGCTGCGAGCGTACGAGCTGCAATCAAAACACCGACCATCGTGGGAGCAGGCGCAACTTCTGGCAGGCCCCACCATCCAGCGGGCAAGATTGTTGTGGCGTTTTGTCGTAACACAAAAGGAAGCTCCGTGTTGGTTTGCACTCCTGCGTTGCTGTCTGTGGGAATCGTACGAGACAAGAGCCCTATCAGTGGGAGACCAAGAGATGACCCATCCCGCGATTGAAGTGCCGGGTGTGTGAGAGCTTCAAGCTGAGAAGCATCCCTCCAGCTACGTGGAACCGTTACGCACCACGTGTGTATGTGTGTGTCTGTATATCAGCGAAACGGTATAGTCTTGCACGGCTAACGAAAAATATGTTCGGTGTAATTAGGCTCCTCCCGTCTGATAGTACCGTTCGCGATCGTTACGGTAACGCTTCGCTAGATCGCCGCCGGTGATAATAATGACGCTCGGCGGATTGGCTTACATTGAGCGGGGTTGAGAGATGTGTTTTTTTTTTTGGTTTTTGTTTCTCTACACTTTTTTTTGTGTGCTGTGTACACAGAGTACACGGATACCTGTTGCGCGCCGTCCGGGGCCACTGGAATGGAAACTCGCCATTGGAAATAATTATGAAATGATTCGAGCTTTGCCTAATGAATTTTCTTACCGTAATGCAATCGGACACTCGGACTCGTTTTTGTTTACATGCGCTGTTCACCCTTCGCCGCAAACGCCGCGGGGTTAAGTCGCCGGCTCACAGCTTGCCTGACCTAGTTGGTCTTTAAATACTTCAAAAAAACATTCCGACCGAAAACCGACCAAAGGGTTAATCAAACTGACGCACACCAAAGTCGACTTAGTGTCTCGAAGTGTCACTCTCTGACTTCCTCCTTCCAGGCAGCTTGAGCAGGCTCCACCGCATCGCCAACACACACGCACTCGTTTGAAGCTCTCACTGACACGGTTACGTGCTCAGAATAGCGAAATCCCGAAACCTCATTCTTTCATACCAAAACACGCACACGCCCACATCCGTTGACCGCATGCAAATGTCACCGAAAGCGGGAGTGTTCTCCTCGCTCGCTCTCTCTCGCTCTCTCTCTCTCTCTCGCCCTCTTCCACACCGAGGAGGATGCTCACGAGGAGTCCAAAAAAAAAAGTGGCGAAGAAAGTTTACGAGGCCGCTTTTGTTTGCCCAACACGGCAAACAATAATCTTCCTCAACAAACAACAACAACAACAACAACAGCAGCAAGATCGAGCAAACAACAACGCCAGCAACACCTGCCCATCGCAGTTAGGCGTAGCGGTACCGCGCGATCGAAAACCTCGCACGAAAATATGGGAATGTGCCATTTTCGCCCGCCCGTCGCGGCTCCTTAACGCCGCGTATGTAGGACACCGGGCGCCGAATTTGGACGGACGAACCACCGCCTGGAATGTCGGTGATGAATACGTGAGAATATTTACCACTTTTTTTTTCGTGCGCCGATTGAACCTCTCCGGAGAAGATCATCGGCGCTCCGAGTAAGCCCCGGAAGATCCTGCTCCAAACATTGGACGACTCGCGGAAGTCGTCGCCCGGGACGTCGATGCCCGCGATAACGAGTCCTGTTAGGCGATCCCGCGACGGTTGCCTCTTCCCCTTGCCTTACCGCCCCAACGGACGGCAACATCCGACTCACTAACCTACAAAGTCAAACGGCGCGAGAGAGGGGCAAAAAAAAGCTAAACTAAAGAGATGCCAAACAAAACCTCAAAAACTTCCCCCCCAGCTCCACGCACGCGCTTGTTGATTCGATCAATAGCGAAGGCGAGAAATAAAAAGCGGAAAGGAAATGATGAACCACACGTATACCACGGGCGGTAATGATTTTTACCATTCCACTACTAGCTGTGCTTTTTTCGTTGTTGTTGTTGCTCAAAGTCTTTTGTGTTACTCTCTTGCGGTTCCTCTTGCTTTCTGTGGCTCGCCTTCATCTCGTACTCGCTTACCGCACACGCCTGGCCCGGTGTGTATCTTCATTTGTTCTCTTTTTCATCTCTCTCGCTGTCTATCTCTTTTGTTTACAATTATTTCATGAAGTGTTGATGAGCGTCTGCTATCCGTAGCGCCTCGGCATACAGCGGCCTGCAGGCAACCTAATTAAGCCTGCATTCCAGCTAGCCAGCGCCGACGAAGAACAAAACAAAACGTGCGCACACACACACACACGCCTATTCAAGAACCTGCCGAGGATCGTGTTGGCTTTGTGTAGTTATCCATATCTTAACTGCAGGCGCGCGCTCACGGTTAGTAACCCTACAACAGCTCCGTCGATGCTCCGGTCTGCAACATCTCTGCACCGGGGTGTACGTTGTTTTGATACCGAGGGGTTCATTGTGCGGAATGAACACACTCGTACCAGTTTTGGGCGTAATGGGGCAGCCCAGCCCAGAAGGATGTTTTGTGGAACAGGCAGCCCTCGTACATACCGGAGCATTGTAACAATTAACCCAGACAAGCTTCAGTTTGGCACGCAGGTGGTAGAGTTCGCCTTGTAACGACTCCGAAGAGAACCGACAAGTAAAGATTAATACGTTAGACATTGAAAATAAAACTTTGGAATAGTAGCAGATACGTGCAGGCAGTGAAAACAAAGGATGAGAGAAGATAAAAGAAGGTAAATAAGCATAACAAATGGTGAAATGATGGCAGAATTACAGAACTTAATCACAAAATTGGTGCTCACAACAAGCGTATGCGAAGGGAGAGGATAGGAAGATGAAGAAAATACACCAAAACATAAGCGGTGCGAAGCCGAGCAGAATAACGGGCCTGAAACCGATCTCGGGCCGCACCGAACATCATCGCTGCAGGCGCCCTCCCCGTAATCATACGATTTAAGCCAAACCTTATCACGCGGCGGTGCAACATAGTAGCGGAATGCGGCGTGAAGGTGTACACGCTTGGCGGTGTGCCTGCCCAAACCCGTCTATTAACCTCCACGCTGGCTGTTTTGCATCCGCATTTTTCTGCGAGCGAGCGCGCGCCCGGGCAAAACACTTACACTTCCTTTCCCAGAAGCGGGGCAACAGCAACTACATGGCACCTCCACCGGGGAGGGGCCTGTTCGCTGGTTTACACCGCCTGGTACATCGCGCGTCGCCTATCCTTCCTGGGCGGGAAGCTCGGAATGGGAAAGTCGAGTCGGCTGGAAGGGCGAGCGGGCGTTTCCTCGTGAGTGTATGTTTTGCCGGATATCGGCATTTCGATATCGGGCCACCGGTGGCTAGTTAGCTGACCGGGAAATCGCCAACGCGGCCAATTTGCATCCCTGTTGCACCAACGTCCTGCTTCCCGGAACGCACAGCAGCTAGTCGGAAGAACCAGGAAGAGCAGTCGTACAGCAACGCACTAAAGACCCTGCGATTGCATAACCTGGTGGCGCAAATCTGCTTCCCACTGCTGCTGCAAAAGTATGCAACGCGCACGCCCTAATCGCGGGGTAAGAGAATAGTACTTTATTGGCCCCGATTGTGAGCTGACCCTATAATTTACTTTCCATTTGGTACGCCCGAATTGGCTGGGAGTATTTCTATCATTTTTTTGTGGTACACTAAATTAACTCATTACCAGGGCAATTCTTCATTATTGGGCCCTCTTTGAGGTTATGATAGTTTTGACGGTTGAGCAGGGAAGACCACGAACAGACACGACAGGCAGGTTCAATATTTATAAGTGTAGATGACATTAAACCAAAGGGCGCTGGACCATGGGTGAGAGCTTCTCTACCCTTTATAGAAACATTGTGACGGATGAAGTCCGCGCTCGGTGTGGATGTTTCCAAAACGCTTTAAATCATGATGGAGTATGTAGTAAAGAAACTGTATTAACATATTTCGAATTCAATTATTGCAATTTAGTCATCATCGATATGAATCCTATGAGAAGTTCTCCTTAAGCGAGCAAGAAATTCGGATTTCGGAAGTGTGCGGAGATGATTCTTCGAGGTAACAAAGATATTGGGACTGATTTCGTTGCTTAAAAAACGGCAACTTTGTTCTTGAAAAGTGTCATCGTGAAGGACGGCCAGAAACGTTCGAGGACACTGAACTGGAGACATTGACATCGCAAACAATTCTCGACAAACGCAGGAAGAGTTATCTTCTAGCCTACGAATGGCTCCCCAAGCTATTTCGAAACGGATGCATGCTTTAGAAATGGCCTTAAAACATGTCCCTTACGAACTGAAGCCGAGAGATCTCACCGGCGTCATCTCGGCTCCACTTCTAAATACTCCGCACCATCTATTCCTTTCCATGGAACACGGTTCGGCTAGCCAGCATTTTCGGTCCCAACGAAACATACTAAATGGTTTGATTCCTGACTTACCTAAAAAAAGCTCCAAAGTTCCAAAATGGAGTTGATTGTTTTTAGCGAAAAAGTATTAATAATCCTGTTTTTCTTTTGGAGCGCCATTCTTCCAGCGATGTTTTCGACTGTTTATGAATTTGTTGTGCTGATGTTTAGTCTTTGTTTGGTGAAGCTTTCAAAGCTGGTTTTGCCTGCAAAACTAACATATTTTGAAACTATTACATCCATTCTTCAACAGCGCACAAAGATGCTCAAATCTGATAGGTGCGTTCTTCAACAGTGCGCAGGTAATTTCGACGTCATTTCACACTATTTTTTCAAACTTTTATCGTTCGTAGTTCAAAGATCGACCTTAAGGGTAGAGCTCCATGGAATGTGGAATGCGAAGAATATGCCCTAAAGACATTGTGGAAAAATAGTCAAAAAATGCCTGAAAATGTCGTGAAATCAGTGTTAACCTAGAACTAGATACATTAAGTTGGCGTGCAGATTAAACAAACACATTTCTTCGCTAGCTCATGCCGGAAAGTATGCACCGGTGCCTCCAAACAACGCCTGTAGCGTATCATAAATGAAGCAATTGATTGATTAAGAATCCCTCCCGGGCGTGGTGTGTGTGGGACTCGCATCCCCCCAACCCCACCCAGCTCAGTGGGCGCGCGGAAAGGAGCGAAACAGATTTTCACCTTAAACTGTTAATTAAATGTAACACGAACGAGCTAATGCCGGGCTGGCGTTGTTTCGGGTAAGTGTTTTACGAGTATTTTGTTTTCTTCGCTCGTTCGTTGCTACCGGCCGCTGCTGCCGCCGCTTCTGTTTTGCTTTTTTTTCTTCTCCTCTTGTTTTCCTCTATGTGTGCGTGTGTGTGTTTATTCGCCAAAAACGGTTCGCCCACCCTGCCGGGAGACGGTGGATGCCTCTTCGTCCCTCGCGATGAGAATACGTTACAACGAGATGTGCATATGTATGTGTATATGCTACGCTCTGACGTAGTTTGTGCTCCTTTGCGGTTGTTGCACTCAGCTCCACTCCACCTATCCTCGCCGTGGAAATTCATCGGAAACTCATCGAACCGCAAAGCGCGTGGAAACGGGAACACGGGGCGTGGGTGCGGTGGAAAATAACAATCCGCTCGGAAAAACGGAACCACCGCGGCGCACACAAACTTATGCTGCTCGCCCAGTGGCGGTGGGAGGAGGAGATTGCATCATCTGCTGCGGTCCGTTCCGTGTGTTCACACCCGCGCGTGGTGAAACGCGCGCTTTTAATGATGTCGGGTTCGAATCGATTGTTGCTCTCTTTCGCGTGCATTATTGGGAGAAGAAAAAAAAACATCCGGTAATAATATGGTTTGGTGTATGAGCAGCGAGCGTTTTCTTTTCCCATAGCAAAAGAACGTCATTTTAAACAGGCACTTGGAGCTCGAACCTTTACTTAGTTTGACATTTGACAGATTGTCGCTGTCAGTAGCAAAACACTGCTCGCTTTGACATCTGACAGAATTTCCCAATCAGCAAACAAGTAGGTAGTATACCATGACAATCTGACAGATTGGCACACTCAACTAGAAAGTACCACTTACTTTGACATTTGACAGTTTGTCACTACCACTGTGACAGGTGACGGATTGTTATGCTTAGTACGGAAGTACTGCTTACATTGGCATTCGCAAGATTGTCATACGTCACAGAAGAACGTTTGACAGATGTAAATAGCGCGGACGAGCTGGAATGATGCCGAATTTCTCTTCGCACGCGCACGTCCCTGCCGCAGCGTACTCGGAAGTGGATGTCACTGTCAACGACCGAGCCGGGTGACACATTTCGGCCGTAATATGTCAGCGTCTCTCCACAACTCGTTCGCGCATGCGCCGCACGTCCAGCAACGACGGGATCGGTTAGTTGCACCCTGAATACGAAATCGCCCGCTCGGCAGCTTTGCTGTTTCTAGGTTAGTCCGCGGCGGCGAAAGTGCATACTCGCCCGGCACGGAGCGCGGGGAGAGGTCAGCCGCGGCCAGTGTGTCATTCGCGTGACACGATGGCCACCGCACCGGAACCGGTGCGTGGGCGCCGTTGGCGGCAACCGATAAGGGGCATACTGCCACGGCCGGTGCGCGCTCTGCATCCAGAGTGGAACTAATTCTCCCCACAGCCGGGCCCGGCCGAACGCTTCACTGCGCCTCCACCGTACCTGCGCTGTACTTAGGCGAGGTTCTGGTTTGCCAGCCCAGTCGCGTGATAAGTGCCGTCGGCGTAACCGCACTTTTGTTACGCACCCGGGCAGCAGCCAAATCCCGCGATCCATAACCTATAAACCCGCACGCCCGCCCCGAAGCCATCAATCAGCATCAATCAGATGATGATAACAGCGATTTCGGGCCGGGCCGCTCGTTCTAGTGCTGTGAGCGATTCGCTCTGGTAGGTACGATTTGCATTTTGCAACGTTCTTTCCACACGACTGACAGGGGAGTGTTGTGTGCGATATGCCGCTAAAAGTTGTCTTGAAGATGACCCAATTCACAGCGGTTTGGATAAGTGATGAGAAAATTGGCTCCCATCAGGGATTCCTATACATAAATGAAGGGGTTGTTCTCGCTGACACAATTTTACCCTGCTGTACAAACAAAACTTTGCAACTCTTGTTCAGCTATTGCTTAGTTGTAGACGGAAGAACGTTACAAGGTTGCTTCAATACGAACTACCCTAGAATTTGCAGTCTGTTTAGAATGTTAATCAAAAACAGAAGATACTCCTCCATTTTGAATAATACTGAGCTGTTCAAATTACAAAACCAACCGTTAGTGACATAGCGTCAACCTGTTCCATAAACAAACCTTGTTCAATAGCTAAACTTGATTGGATTGATGTAACGCGCAGTCTTAGCCTGCTGCAACAAACCCCCTGAACGTTGTCGACCAATCCGTCCGTTCTGGCAGTGGAGTAGACGCCATCCATCCATTTCAGTTTGAGCTAACCACGCCTCCTCTGCCAATCTCGACGACCTAAACAGGCCTTCCGGGCTGGGTCGTCCGGTGTCATTCTACTGACACGACCAGCCCACAGTAGTAAGCGGCTCCTTCATTACCCTTTCACACACAAGGGGTCAACAACCCTCCTCTGTCTTTCGAAAGCGTCAAAGAGAGACTATCATTTCATTGGGACACTGGAACACTGGAAAAGATTCGTTATTATAGCCTCAGGTTCATCCGTCGCGACAGGTTCGCTGAGTGGAAATGGTTCTTCAGGCTGTAGTAGTATGTCGTGGACGGTTACCAGCATGCGTGTGCGGAGTTCAACATCAATGTCACCCGAGATAGGTGAAGTTTTGGACGAATCCTCACGAAAGGTTTTCTGCCGCCTGCTCAATCCTTTAATAGGCATCCGCCACATAGGAGAGCCGCAAACCAACGATAACTCTGTCTCAAGCGCAAGGTTGAAGAGAAGACACAAATACGTGTTGGCATCATTGGTGGTTCTTTTAACGTTGTGCTATATGTTAGCATCCAACATGCAACTTTGTAATGGAACATACTCTCAAATCCCGGATTCGACGATCCCAGATTTGGACTCAATTTCTCATCACTAGTTTGGACAGGGATTCTGACAGCAACCGTTGGAAACCAACATCGATTCTTTACGTCAAGGTATTATCCACGTTATAACAGTATGCTATTAAAAATGTCCTCTTAATTGCGGTTGAAGCAGGTATCAAAGTGTCGTAGGGAATTGTAACTAGTACACCTAGCAATTAAGAACTACTACATAGAAGGCTTGTTACGTGCGAAATAATATCCGATAATTTGAAAAATATGGCTCCATTATGGCATCTGGAATATGGTGTTCAGAATCCGATAGTAATTGCCAGCTGTGCAGGTAGAAACACTAATGGAGTACAAGTACCTGCTTACAGCAACACCTAAAACAACCTTTCAGATGCATCTCAAAACAAATCGTTCACTATTTCCATTCGCCACCCGGGTCACATTTCGCACATCTTCTCAGCCGCGTGCCATAATCGCGCTCCCCCCCCCCTTCCCAGTGGCCCGCGAAACGCTGCTCGAAAACGCTACTGAGCATGTGCGCCATCTGTCACACGGCGCGCGTGTTTATGTACGGCTCGGCACTGCAACGGCCCCAACAAGGTGTCGTTTCTGTTTTTTTTTGCTGTGTGCGCTCCGCACTGTCACATTTTCTTCACTAGCAGCAGCAGCAGCAGCAGCAGCAGCAAGTGTGTGCGCTGGCAGGCGCGCGAGGTTTGCGAACGTGTCGTGCCGTACCACTCCGGAACGAAAAAAAAAGCCTTCCGAGGTTAGAACCAATCGAAGTTTTCTTCGCGGTGAAAGTGGGTGTGCGGACGGGTGTGTGTGTGCGTGTGTGTGTGTGTTTTCCCCCATTTGCAGTTGTTGTCCAACCCGTTGTTGTTGTTGTTGGTGGTGGTGCTCCAAGTCGGGAAGGTGTTGGGAAAAATCAATTGCACGCAGAAAACAGACCTAGACGTAAGGCATCACTCGGTGGACAGTGGGTGTGTGCGTGTGCGTGTGTGTGTGCATCCACAATGCATGTGCAGCACCGAGAGTGGCATCAAATTGGCTGAAAAAAGGAGTTCCAGACCGACTGCCTGGCTGCCACGGCCCATCTCCCACCTGGCGTGTGCGGCGCAGGTCGTCAAAACCATATGTGGGTTGATAGGAGCCAGGCAGCAGCGCACACAAAGTGTACATTCTCGGCCATCAACGCCATCAACGCAAAACTACACCTTGCACCAACGTGGAGAGCGAGCGAGCGAGCGACAGCAGCAACAAAAAAACAGGCATCCTATCATAATCTCTACCTCGGTGCACATCAGGCACATCAGGCCACCTAATCCCTTCGGCTGATTACGTTGCACGAATGGAAGCAAAGTTCTAATCCTTTCCAAAAAAAAACAGGCTCGTAGTCCCGACGACGACCCTTTAGTCGATAGCGGCCGGAAACAGATCCCCCCCTCACAAACATCAGAGCTGCGTGTGTGTAGGTGTGTGTGTGTGTGTGTGCGTGTGTGTAGCAACCCTCCATTCGGGGCACACACACAAACACACACACACTCCATTCGGAGGTTAAACGTGGAGGTGTACTAGTCGCGCGGACGTCCGAATTTGCATATCGGAAAACCTTCCAGCAGGCACCAAGGGCGGCTAATTTCGTAACAGGGAATGGGGGGGGTTTGGACGGCCCTAATGGTGCCGAAACGATTCGTTCGTGCTTAGGATTAATGTAGCATTTGTCGGGGCATCCCACAGGCAGCAAACAACAAGACGTCCCGCTCTGCCATCAACCGTCACTTCCAAGTGTTTGTGTGCGTGCGTGTGCGTGTGTCCACAGTGTCCGCTAGCGGCAATCAACCGAACCTCAACTCGTTATCAAACTGACACGAGCGGCAGGTGTTCCGGACGCACACACACAGTGGTAGCATGAGGAGCGAAGCGGAGTCGGTTGGGTAGGCTCCGGCACAAGAGCGTCGCCTCCACACAAGCGCACCTACCACCAACACGATGGCAGCCGTTGCGGGCGGTGTGCGTGTTGCTCGGGAACAGCCGCTGTCGGAAGCACGGGCAGCGATAGCGCCGGCTCCTTAGCATCCGGCTGGTTGCAGGCTGGTTGCGAGAACAGTGCACGTCACGGATGTCAGTGGCGTTGAGAGCGTAGCGCCGGCATCATTAGCAAGTGTGGTTGGTTTGTGTGTGAGTGTGCGTGTGCACGACGGAACGAAGTGTAACGATATCGACGACTGTTTACGATAGGTGTGCGAGAACGAGCACGGTGTTCGACGGTCTCCGGCTGGCGCTGACAGCAAACCACAGCGGGTAGACACCTCCAGGACATATCAGGCAAGTAAGTACGGAGGAGTCGCTTTCGGGGAGCTCGTTTCGAGTACCGACTCTCGGCAGGGCCGCGATTATGTGCGTCCGCACGGGACGGCTCGGCAGGCAACAGTACCAGACGTCGGCTGCGTGTTAGGTGCGCCGCAATGGTGCTCAGCACCGAGTGGTCCCAGGTGGAGATCATCGACCTGATCAACGATGGCAACGGGCTCGGCTTCATGCTGGTGGGCGGGCGCAGCACGGGCGTGGTGATCAAGGCGCTCATCCCCGGCTCGGTCGCCGAGCGGGACGGCCGGCTGCAGAGCGGCGACCACGTCCTGCAGATCGGCGACGTCAACCTGCGCGGCTTCAGCTCGGAGCAGGTGGCGACGGTCCTGCGGCAGTCCGGCCAGCAGGTGCGCCTGATCGTGGCCCGCCCGGTCGAGCCGACCTCGCCCGACTACCAGGCGCTCGCCAGCCATGCCCCGATCATCCCGACCAAGATGCTCACCGACCCGGACGAGCTCGACCGGACGCTGCTGCAGACGGCCGGCTACACGTCCGGCGCGTTCCTGCAGCCGGCGGCCGGCTCCCTCGGGCTGCTGGCGCCGGCCGCTGCCGCCACGACCAACACCACCGCCACCACAGCAGTCGAGCCGGCCCCGAACGGGGGCCTCACCGGGGACGTCCTCTGCCCCACCCACATCGAGGTCGTCGCCGTCAACAACAGCGGCCGGCTGAACGGCACCGGCCCGACGACCCTCTCGCTGGACTCCGCGAACGGCAGCGGCACGGTGGCGCTCATCTCGCCCACCTCGATCCCGCCGCACCAACTACAGGCGTTGGCGGCGGCCCTCACAGGCCACCTGGAACCCGCCACCGACGCGGAGTCGCCCGGGACGCCTCTGCTGGACGGTGTGCTGTCGCCAACACCGCAACCACCGCCGCCGGACACACCCGAGACGGAGACGTACGAGGTGGAGCTGCGCAAGAACGTGTACGGGCTCGGCATCACCGTCGCCGGGTACGTCTGCGAGGAGGAGGACCTGTCCGGCATCTTCGTGAAGAGCATCATCGAGGGCAGCGCGGCCGAGATGAGCGGCACGATCGCGATCAACGACCGGATCGTAGCGGTCGACAGCCGGTCGCTGGCGGGCGTCACCAACCACCAGGCGGTCGAGATCCTGCGCAACACCGACATCGCGGTGCGGCTCACGCTGGAGCGGTTCCTGCGCGGCCGCAAGTACGAACACCTGCAGGTGGCGCTGATCGACCCGCTGCCGACGCCGCACGCCAACGCCGAGCCGTGCCGGGCGCGCACCAACGGCTCCGCGACGACAGTGGCGACGACCCACGCGACACCCCATCGCACCAGCAGTGGTAGTGGTGTCGACCTCGTCGGCATGGTGCTGTCCCACTCGCAGACCCTGTCGCACTGCGCGTCGCAGTGTGCGTCGCAGCGCTGCTCGATCGTGCAGTCACCGTCGGCGACGACCCTCTCGATCTGTCCGGCGCGCTCCGACGCCGACTCGATCCTGACCGAGTGCGGTGCGTACGAGTGCGGCGGCATCGAGCCGGAGCTCGAGTCCGGCACGACCTTCGACTCGAGTGTGTTTGCGCCGGAGAACGGCACGGACGCGGCTGCCGGGCAGGATGCGGTAGATGGCAGCGACGACGACCCGGACGGCAGCCGGGCCCTGTATGTGAACGGGTCGGTGTGCGTGGGTGCCACCAACACCGACACCGACACCAACACCAACACCGGTGGCGATCCGGTCGTGCAGCGGTGGTCGCGCGAGGTCCCGCACAGCCAGATCGTGGTCGCCGAAATCCGCAAGCTGGCCGGGCTCGGCATCAGCCTCGAGGGCACGGTCGAGGTGGAGGGCGGCGTCGAGGTGCGGCCGCACCACTACATCCGCTCGATCCTGGAGGACGGGCCGGTCGGGCGGGACGGGCAGCTGAAGCCGGGCGACGAGCTGCTGCAGGTGAACGAGCACCGGCTGCAGGGGCTGCGGCACATCGAGGTGGTGAAGATACTGAAGGAGCTGCCGGCGCAGGTGCGCGTGATCTGCGCGCGCGGCAGCTCGCCCCCGACTGTGATCAACACGTCGCGCAACGCGGAGGCGTTCGAGGCGCGCAGCATACTGGCGGGCGGGCTGCAGAGCCTGCAGTGTCTGCAGGGCATCCTGACGAAGGCGCAGTCGGAGAGCTCGCTGTACACGTCCAGCACGGCGACGCTCACCGACCAGCAGCGCTCCAAGTCGGTCGAGCAGGTGTCGGGGCTGGCGCTCTGGACGAACGAGGTGCTGTACTGCGACATCGAGAAGACGGAGCGCGGGTTCGGCTTCAGCATCCTCGACTACCAGGACCCGCTCGACACGGACGGCACGGTGATCGTCGTGCGCGGCCTCATCCCGGGCGGGTCGGCCGAGACGACCAACTTCATCTTCCCCGGCGACCGGCTCGTCTCGGTCAACGGGCACAGCCTGCAGAGCGCCACGCTCGACCAGGCGGTCGGCGTCCTCAAGGGCATCCCGCTCGGCCCGGCCCGGATCGGGCTCTGCCGGCCGCTCTCGACGTCCGACAACAACCTGTCCTCGACGCCCGAGACGCCCACCACCTAGCCCTGCGGGTATGCTTCCATTAGTGGCCGCGCGCCGGTAGGTTGTAATTAGCACGGGGATAGCGGACAGTTCCGTTCCAGCACGACACGCCCCGGCCTCAGTCGTTGTGTGTAGTAGTACCACGACCAACACCATTTTCCTTCCCAAGGCACACAAGCTGCTCGAGCGGCAAGCACAGACGAGCTAGTCCTTTCGTTGAGAGGACGTTGGAGTATCAGCATTTAGGCGATTTTTCTTCTCGGGGAGACTATTTTCTGTGAGTCACAAGAGGCGGGAACACTAAGTTTTGTAGGTGCACGTACTTTTGAAGAAATCGTCCAGGACATCATCTATCTTGGGTCAGCTCCTAAAGCTCCTAGAGAACGACAAACTACTCCGGGAACCCATTTTGATTAAATCAAACCTGGACTTGGCATTCGTCGACTTGGATCTTGGTTTGAGGTGTATCCAGATATCGAGAAAGGAGCAGGAACACAATGTTTTCAGGTGAAATTACCTAGAAATGCTGACAGATGAACGCATTTCTGCAAAAGTCATCTAGAACTTCATGTATCTTGGGTCAAACGTCAGCTTCTAGAGTTCTTTACCAAACAGATCACTTACAGGCTTGTGTGTTCAAGTCAAGCCAGAACTTGGGGCAGAAACACTAACTTTGCAGATGAACTAACCAACAAGTATTGACAGGTGAACGCATTTTTGAAGAAGTCGTCTAGGACATCATCTATCTTGGTTCGAACGTCAGCTCTTAAAGTTACTAGAGAACGACCAACTGGATCTTGTGACTTGGATCTTGGATTTGTGGCCTACCAAGAATTCGAGCAAACGGCAAGAACACGAGACTAAGCAACCATTTCTGATAGATGAACGCATTTCTGCAGAAATCATCAAGAACTTCATGTATCTTGGGTTAAACGTGAGCTTCTAGAGTTCCTTACCAAACAGATCACTTCCAGGTCTTTGTGTGACCATGGCCAACTTCTTGGGGAGACCATTTTCTGTAAGTTAAATCAGAACATGGCATTTGGTGACTTGGCTATTGGTTTGGCGTGTATCAAGAAATTGAGTGAGTGCTGGTGAACTACCCTACAAATGCTGACAGGTGAACGCATTGCTTGCAAAAGTAAAACCTTGGGTCAAGAGTCAGCAAAAGACGAACCAGTTCCGCTCCGTCTCAGCACACACGCCACTGGAGACAGGGACCCTATCCATATCTAACATGGTCATGCTCATGAAGTCCTGTCGCGTCCTCCACATGGAAGCCCAGTGAGTGAGTTGGCAGCAAAAAAGCTCCTCCCTCCAACAGAACCCCAAGCAAGCCACCCCCGTTCGTTGGCCTAGCGCACGCGAAAGGATGAAACGCCCCATATAGATGCTAATTTATGTCTCCATCAATATTCATTTCCCTCCGCCCTCCGGTGGGTATGATTTATGCGCCCGGCGTCACGACTTCGACGTACTCGGATCGGAATTTTACATCCGCGCGAGCCATGCCGCAACAGCTGGCGCTGGCGGGTTGTGCCGGGCGGGTTGAGTTCTTCGCCGCTTCCCAGCGCCCGGTCATTAACCGGAGCGTATGACGAGCACGGGCGCGCGCGCGTGTCGTAAAATAATCGAAGTCACAGCGACCGGGGCAAGTCCGGTTGCGGTTGTAAATCAAGCGGTGGCTCCCCGGTTCCACGTGTCCCAGCCGCACAAACGCTGGAGCCTCGCTGAGTAGCGAATAAATTGTGGATGCGCAAAAACCCCGACCGTGGCAAAAAACGCAAACCCCGAAAAAGCACGCCCAAACGAAAAGACAACGGACGAGAGCGGTCATTAATTCTGCCGGTATTAAATTTACAGCGCCGGAACCGAACCGTCCTGACACGGGGCTCGGATGTCCTGTGGCGGTGGCGATAAATCGGCCGTGTCCGTCCGCCTGTCAACTCCGCCAGCAGGAGGAGGAGCCTGTGTAAAGGCTGAAATTCAATTATCATCTAATGTCAACAATAAATAACCCACTATCCCGCAAGCCCGCAACCGAGTGCAGGGGTCGCCGGTGGGCAGAGGCTCATTAGGCAGCTCTGCTCTATTGTGCCGGCGCCCTTTATGGCTCCCGCACGGGGGTCATCGATGAAGATAAACGTCACCGAAGCGCGGGCCGCCATTGGGCCTGCTCTCGCACACTTTCGCCCATTATCGGCGTCGTGCCATCAGGCCTGCTCCCCATCCGGCTCTCAATCACAGCCGTCATCCAGCTTCCCCAGCCCCGCTGATGAGTGATTGCGCTCCGTTCGAGAGTGAAAGTGACACCGGCACACACCAGCCAGGACGCTGTTCTCGGTGAGAACACCATGGCGCCGCACCAGCTTCCGGGAGCGCGACTTTAAGGCTCGAGGGCGCCCCACGCTGCTCTCCAGTCAATTAAGTGCTCCCACTCTTCAACGCACACACACGTGCGAGGGTGTCAAGGCTATCTCTGCCACGATCGGGATGCGGGCCAACCCCTTCTCGCCCGATCGATCCGGAGCTTCGTTACGCAAACCGGGGGCTGCTGTGCTTGCATAACGCGCACGCCGGGAGCGATTGCACAACGGCCTTTGATGGGACCCCCGGGAAGGTCGAGTGCCGGTTTGGAGAGCACTCTGCCCGAAGAACGCTGCCCCGAAGGGGGAGGAGCGATAAGTAAGAGGTTCGTCAAGAGCAGGGCGGCGCATCTGCCCGAGAACGGCTTCCCGCTCCACTTCATGCGCGTACGTGAAGGAGATATCGCCACCAACAGCGTCGCCAGCGAAAGTTTGGAGACGCGTCCGGGGAGTAGATCCGCCTTTTGACGTGCATTCGGCCCGGTGTGCTTGCTGTGCATACATTCCTTAGCGGTGCCGGGTCATCCGTTCCATTAGCAAACGGTTTTTTGGCAGGGAAAACCCCCAGCCGAGCCGTTTTCCGTGCCCATTAGTGGAAAGTGTCGGGTAGGGATGGGAAAAGGAACGAACTTTTTTGTAACCGGTCCGGCGTCCGGTTACTTCTGACCTGGCTGTACTGAGAGAGAGAGAGAGAGAGAGACACAAAAAGAGTCTCTCACTCTCCCATTCTAGGGTACTGTCCCACAATTCAACCTACAGCGATGCGGTCTCTAACATATCGTAGTTCACTGTCATTCGCCTCAGGTGTCTGGTGAATGTACCTGGTGCCTCTCTGTTACTCTCGCAAAGTACCAGGCAGACTCTGGACCTGGATACTTTCCATGTACATTGTACCAGGTCCAGTGTCTAGATTCTGGACCTGGCCGTCGCACCGTGTACTTATCCGAGAACCAAGAAGTTTACCAGGTCCAGTATCTAGATACTGTAGCATGGACCTGATTATTATCGAACTGGTTTAAGTTTTGCGTCAAAGACATTCTTCTACCAAAAACTGAATAAACTTCTATCTGACAGTAGTTAAAGTTGTCTAAAATCGAGAAGAAGATTGCAAGTTTTGGACCTGGCCGGGTTTGCTACATTTGTGTAACTGTCCCGAAAGACCAGGTCCATCGTTGCTTTCCCTTCACCAGTGTAGAGCGTCGGACTTCTGCCACTTTCTCCTCTCTCTCTCTCTTTCTTCTTCTTTCCGCTTGATCTTGCTTTGTTTCGGGTAGCCATTTCCCGTGTTTGTCCAAAAAACACCACCAAACATAAATAAAAGCTCCCCTCCTCCGTTTTCGCGACCCAACTCGAACTCTCGCTCGGGGTTTTTCACCTTTTTCCCGTGCACCGAGAACGGCACGTAGGAGCCGTAATGAAAGCCGCCTTCTGGGGGGGGAGGTGGGGTTTGAGTTGGGGCAAAAGTTCCACAAACTTTCGCTCTCAGTTCGACGCCGACCCGTCGAACTAGTTGGGGTGACCTCTAGCACACGCTGGAGGGGCGAAGTTTGGAGCGCGTGCTGGAGGCGAGCACTAGCGAGAAGTTTTGCCGAGGACCTATCGCGGGCACACACGTTGACAAGTTGACTGGCAATTGCTGCCGCCCGTCTCCTGTCCTGTGTGCAGAAGCTGGGGCAAACTGGATACGTACTACGCGGCTTTAGTGACTCGCGTGCAAGTTAGGTGGTAATGGACTCCGCTGCCAATTGGACGCCGTGCGAGAAGCATCCCAAAAGGGAAGTATCCCCCTCCCCGGGCTCCCAACCGGACTTGCTACCCCCGGGAGCAAACAAGCAAACAGCGAACGGACGTTGGAAGGATAGCAGGTTAGCACCTTTAAGGCTGCCCGTGCCCAACGTCCTCGCCGGTGGATAAACCGATGGATCCAGCCTTTGGGTTGAACGGGCCGAAACTTTAAACAACTTGTAAAACAACAGCCACCAAGCCTGCTGGTGAAACCACCCTTAGCGCGGGTCGGTTGGCTCGAGCAGCTGAAGCGAGTTGAAGGCGGACTTCAAGCGCATCATAAACCCCGGCACGCTGAAGGATTACGGGCTTTCCGTCCCCGGCCCCGGGCGCGACAATCCACCAGAATTGGCATATTTATTTGTGCACAGCAGCCATTACGCAACCGCTCGGGTAGAGTCCCGCACACACTAACTTTTCATTTGGACGCCACGCCTGTTACTCTTGTTACCTTTTTTCTCATTTTTTCGATGTTGGTGCTCTGCAGGTCTTGCTTTCTGCACTTGTTGCCACACGCGGACTTGTTGCCGTCGGAGTCAGCGTTTATTCCTGTGCGGCAACTGCTGGCATTTTATGGGCGCTCTCATCCTCCTGTTTTTTTGGACACGCAAGCAGGCCGCACTGCGACTCTTCCCCCATCGCTGGAAGGCTGCGATGCGTTCCGGACGGGCCGCGTACGGAAATGAGATTGCTCGCATTCTTTCCATTATTTGGCACATTTCGCGGCCGGCCGGATGGGATGATTAAAAACGCTGGGGATACGGAATGCACAGGATGTTCGTGGAGGGAGCCATCGCGCCACAAAAGCGCTCGCGTTGGCGAGCAGCGTGCAATTGTAGGGCCCGTGACACAGTACAATTTCATGCGCACACGAACACACGAGAACACCGAAAAATCTGCTACATCATTTGTGGTGGGGGTGGTGTTCAAAAATTCAACACCTTCCACCGTTGCGCCGGGAAGATATTGGAAGGTTTCATCCCTCGCGCTGGGATGCGCGTGGGACATATGTGGGCTTCATCTTCACGGACTAGCTGGAGCGACTCCAAGTCGACCTTGAGTATAGGATGGGAGCGTGCCTCGGGGTAGTTCGTTTGCCTAAGTGGATAGAAGCATTGTTGTCCCACCGCAGACTGGCAGGCCCTTTTGTTCTTACGGATGCACACGTGAAGCCGACGCCCCGGTGATGATTGGCGTCCGGCGAGGACGATTCCGCGAAGCACGAAACACGAGCCGAGCGGATCCGGCTCGAAGGACCAACGTGTGTGGTTGAAGTGTCTATTCATTATTCAATCATTTCGTGACGGTGACGTGCGAGTCCCGATAATCCATCCCAACTATTCTGCCTCCCTAACTTGCGCGCAAGAGAGAGAGAGAGAGAGAGAGGAGGGGGGGCATTCCAGCAACGAAACACCTACCACGCGCTGATTGGATTGGAAAGCTCCCGAGAACCGCCCGGACCGAGGCCGAATTTGAAAAAAAAAAAAAAGGAAACCAAAACGCACGGTATCAGTCCGCGCTTTCCGCCTCTGCGATATTGATCAATCAGGAACCATCTGGGCCCGATTTGCGTAGCAACCGGCAACCGGGCGCGATTCCGCGGGCGTCCGAGATCGATAACACCGCGCGAGCCGTTTATTTTCGCGTTTTATTATCGCCACGTGTGTGCGTACGGCGGTTGTTTGGTCCTTCGAGCCGGATGCGACGCGGAGCGAAACGCAAATGATCAATACGCACGAAGCAATTGGTGCGGCTATTGGACCCGAGATGGGTGTGTGTGTGTGTGTGTGTGTGTGTGTGTGTGTGTGCACCGACACTAAAACTAAGCGCCACGTCTCACTACACACGGTTTTCCCCCCTCTGCTCTGTTGTTGTTAAATAGGTGCAGCTTATTTTTATTTCATCCCCTTTTTTGCGTTCTTTTCTGGGTCCTTCGGCGAGGCGAGACTATAATTTACCCAGCCGGGCATGAAATCGAAAATGGCGGCGCGGTACGCTTCATTCTCCTCGGGGGCACCTTTTTTCCACCTCATCGAAATGAAATTTTGCCGCTCTTTCGGTGTCCTGGGACGTCACCGGAGCCTCGCTAAATGCTTGCAATTACCATTGTTATCGATTTCGGTTCCGGCGACATCGCGATGAAGTGAGCGCCATGTTGTTTTCGGTTTTGTTTAGAACAATTATATGGAACTAGAGCTATAATGTCTCCCCGCTCGCCGGGTGGAGAATGAAAACAAACGAATTGTAACATAACACACAGCTGGAACGGAACTGCACGCGCGCACCCCGAAACGAGCCAGGACGAGCAACGGAATGATAAATCAATACTTAAAAAAAAGCACAATAATGAACAGAGCCTTTTTTGGCGGATCATTAGGACAAAAGACGAGCGTTCCGGCGGCGCTGTACAGAACAAAACAAAACAAAACAAAACAAAACAAAAAAAACGACGAAAATTATGCCCGTAGAAGCGAGGAGCCGGGGCGAAACACAAGTTTTCCACGATTCTAGGAATAGCGAAGCAAGCAAAACTAAGCGGAGCGTTCTCTACGCCTCCATTTTTCATAGTATCATATTTATATCTTCCTTACTCGAGACGATGCGGGGGGGCCTTCGTGCGTGTTGTAGGTGTGTTGCAACAGAAGTGGAGCAAAACCGAAAACAAAACAACCAAACGTCACGGGAGAAATGGGAAGATGGCGGCGGCGGAGGCGTATCGGTAGGCATACCGAGCAGTAGTTTCGAATAATCTCTAGTACACCGTGACGCGCTCAGTAAGTAGAACTAGCTAAGAAGGGTTTGCAACGCCCCCTATAGAGTCGCCAGTCGTGCAGACATCCGGCAGGTAGGTGAGGATGCTGCGGCAACACCAACACGGCGGCACGGGATGTTGGCGTTTCACACTCACACCGACCCAAACACGCACACACCCACTTAGCTGCATTAGTCAGGCTGTGGTTTTCGCCACTAGATAGGGGCCATGTAGAGCAGGCTTAGGGCAGGGCGCGTGCTTCGCTCGAAGTATCATTGCAGTGTTTTTGTTTCCGTGCTGTTTGGTTGGACGGAGGATGTCCGCGCTTGTAGCCGTCGGCAGATAGGTCTGTGTTAACGCCTTTTAGCTACCCCGCACGCACACGGGAGCGGACGCGCGACGCACACGAATGCCTTTTTTAGCCTGTTCTGTTGCCCTCGGGTCGGGTGTGCTGTACGTGAGATTAGGGTTAGGTTTGCCGATGAGCGGCTCGTAGTGCCGGCGTCGCGTTGAGCGAGCGTCTGGTCGCCCACACTAACATACATTTAAACTCCCAGACGACCAGTGCACAACAACAATCTTGTGATAATCATTGCGTGTAGTTCGTCTTAATCGTTTCTTTCGAAACACAGAGCGAGGGGAGATGGGAGAGAGAGAGAGCGCGCTGTGCTGGGGTTGCTTTCTCATTTACCTGTTGCCGAACGCTCGGTGTGCAGCTGTGGCATCTGATCTGTCCGCTTTCGGAGCGTGCGCTCCAGGTTGCGCCGGGCTGAGCGGAGCGAACTGAGCGGAGCTGCAGGTGCCGGCGCGTGTGCGAGCGGGCCCGGCAACGGATTGACATATCACATACAAGCTACCGGCAACAGTACCACGAACAAACTCTATCGCGACAGAGTGAGATTGGCCCGAGGCTGACCGTGGGCAGCCTGACAGCCGCGGAGCCATATTTGCAAGTACAGTTTCCGCAGTAATACGCCTACAGATAACAATAAGAAGACGGCGAGGACGCGCTCGCCGCCCGTGGAACCAATTAATCAGCGCAGATATCGTGCAGCGGGCAGGAGTCGGCCAGCCGACGAACAAACTGAACCAAACTTCTCTAACGCTAAAACCGGCTGGCTCGGAACGGTGGCGCACGCAACGGAACCACCTAGAGCCTGTTCCGGTCGCGCCAACCGGATGCCCGAACGGTTGCTAAACATAAATAAAAATTGCTCTTTATTAGGATAGCTAGTTTCTTACCGATGGACTGTAGAAATTCCAAAAACCAGGAGCTCGACACGCACACATACACACTGTCCTGCAATCAAGGATTCACCAGCCCAGGTCGGACAGTTGAACAGGTGCAGTTCGACTGGTAGTGGGCAAAGAAATGTAACTACAATGCAAATTTTATTAAACGTTTCCGAGAACAATAACGAATCCGACGAGTGCGAGCGGAGTGAACGATCATATTCAGCGTTGGAGCGAACTGCGGTTCGCCCATCCGTACCCAGCTCATCAGTAGCGGCACACAGCAGAGCGCACACGATATATTCCTAAGCTAGTCATTCTTAATCGTACGTTGTAAAATACCAGACGACAGCCGAAAGGCCATCACGAACACAGTGCAGCCGGCGGCCTGGAAGGGACACAAACAAATTCGAAAGAGTTGGAGATATATAGAGGAAAGAAGGAGAGCAGTAAGTAGAGGCAGAACAAGAAAACAAAACGCTCGCATCAAACGAATATCTCGATCGTTGCTTAGTTAGGAATGGTTAGTTTTTGTTAGTCTGTTTTACCGGTTTGTTTAGTTGAAGCGAAACGTTTTAAAAGATTTATATATTATATATACATATATCTATATACAATGTTACTCCCATTACCCCCTTCCACCGACCCGGCGGCAGGTGGTGGCTGCGTAGAAGCATGGCGGCACGTGCAAACGTTGAAAAAATGCCAACAAAATGCCTCCCACTCCCGCGCGCGCGTACAGCAATCGCAATTACAACAGCGTGGCAACAGCAGTTGACGAGTTTTAGCAGCATTTGAGCCAACACCTTACCAGTTCGTTCGAACCAAGTAGCCATCGCCCAAGGAACCAATAGCGCACCAGGGAAGGTAAAGAGAGCAAGCAAGCGTAGCGTGCAAAAAAAAACACAATGTAGAAAAGCTGAAAATGGAACCAAACTGCGTAAAGAGTTGTGTGAAGCACCGAGCGAAGTGTTGGCTATCAGGAAACGAACACATCCACACACATGTAGAGGACGAAGAACACCGCGGAGAAGGTAATTGAGTTGATAACAGAGAAGTTAAAAAGCGTAAAAAAGGACGAAGAAAGGATTAGAAACTGGTTGAGCGAGAGAGAGAGAGAGAGAGAGAGAGAAACTCCTTCAATCGATTCTATTCATCTCTAATATTCATACATGACATGCAAACACACACACACATACACCTCTTCAAGATATTTATCACACGGACTCATCCACGAAACCACTAGCACGTATTTTCCCAAGCACACACACACACACATACACTCACACATGAAACAAAACAAACACATACACACAATGTAGTACAGCCTGCACCGTGTCCTTGTCCCCTAATTAAAAGAAAACTAAGGAAAGCAAACAAGAAAACAAAAACAAACAACTGTGTCTCAAAAACACAAAGAAGCGGAAGAAAAGAGGGCGGAAATGGCAGTAAAACAAACCGCAGCAACAGCAGGCGAGCGAAAGCGGGCGCAAAAGACAAACAAAAAACAAACACAAGAAATACAAGCCGGACGGTGCGAGCAACCGCGAGGCGGAAGGATTATTAAAGAAAACAACAACAAAAAACAACTAGAGAAAACGTAAGAATTTAATTACATGGACGAAAACAAATCACAAGCGGTGGCGTTGTTGACTGTTGTGTCGTTCCGATCCGAAAAGAACCCGCAACCCGGAACTATCAATTTAATCGGTAAGTGTGCGTGTGCGCGCGTGTGTGTGTTTGTTCTTAAATGGAGCAGTTTTGAAATGTGGTCCCTTCTCGTTTGGGTGCGCTTTATTGCAGGGCGGGGTAGGTAGGCTTTTCCCACGCTTATCGTCCGCTGCGACAGCACCAGCGCCGACGGTAATGAAACGAAATGTGTCCATCGATCGAACAGAGCGGCGAAGAGGACGCCCGCTTAGTAAACATGCCCATTAGCACGCGCAATGGTCAGCCGGGAATCGGTCGATCACGCTCGGGCCGGTGGAGATGGGGCGGGAGCGTTTTCTATTCGCTCTATACGTCACGCACAGGCGTGCGAGTGTGTGTGTGTGGATGGAAGCGGCGGCTTTACAGCAAATTACCGGCACGGCTCTTTGCGTTTGCCCACCTCCTGGGGCCGGAAGCAGCAGCGGGAGCGACTTTAATCGCGCCCTTATCGCACCGAACCAGAATCGGCGTGCTGTGAGTGTGTTAGTGGAGGAGCGAAGGATTCCGGTGCGGTTCTGTTTACAACTTACCTCGAATCCGGCGCCGCCCGGGTGTTCTACTGCTGCTGCTGCTGCTGCTGCTGCGGCGGCTCTTTCCCGAGCTGCCACTCGCCCAATCCGACCGCTCGGAGCGCCTCGCGGTACAGACGGTCCGCCAGCTCGTCGTCCTTGGCCAGGTCGGACAGCTCCACCCGCTCGCAGTCGCTGTTGGGAGGGAAGCGACGGTTTAGGTAAGGGCTAACCGGCCGACCGCGCGAACACTCACTTGAAGAACTCCCCGCTGCAGCCGGCGAGCGTCGCGTCCGTCACCAGCCGCACGATCGTGTGCGCGCCCTGCGCCGGGCTCTTCATGAACAGCCACATCCACGGGAAGGTGAGCACCTTCGCGAACAGCGCCTGCATGATCGGCGAGTGGCGCAGGTGGCCGGTGCCGCGCACCAGCCCCGGCGTGCAGCTGTTGACCGTGACGCGCGCCCCGTCCGCCGCCAGCGCCCGCGCCAGCGCGCGCCCCCCCAGCACGACGGCCAGCTTCGAGTGGGCGAACGCGTCCCGCCCGCTGCCGACCAGCTGCCGGAGGTGGAGCGGGTCGTCGCGGTCGGCGACGCGGGCCGCGGTGTAGCCGTGGGCGGACACGTGCACCACGCGGCCACCGTGCCGCGACCGGGCCAGCTGCGGCAGGAGCAGCTGCGTCAGCAGGAAGTGCGACAGGAAGTTGCACTGCAGGTGCGGCTCGTGCCCGTCGCCGGTGCGGCCGCCGGGCGGGAAGATCACGCCGGCACAGTTGACGAGCGCGTCGAGCGCCGGATGCCGCTCCTGGACCTGGCGCACGAACCGCCGCACGCTGTCGAACGAGCGCAGATCGAGCGGGACGACCGTGCACGTGCAGCCGGGCGCCTCCCGGCGCAGCAGCGCGCACAGCGCCTCGCCCTGGTCCGGCTGCCGGCAGGCCAGCACGAGATGGTGCGCCTGACGCCGCGCCAGCTCCCGGCACACCTCCCGCCCGATGCCACCGGTCGCCCCGGTCACCACGACCACCCGCTCCGGGATGGTGTCCGCGTTCGGGCACGGCTGCCCGCCCATGTACGTCCTGGCCACGAGCACGGAGAGTCGGGTTGATTGCAGGCTGGCACACACACGCACACACACACACACACACTCACCTGACGGTCCCGATGACGAACACGACGCCGGCCAGCACGAACGGCCACCAGCTCGCGAACGGGTCCGCCTCGACCAGCGCCTTCCGGATGTCGTCCATTGCCGTGGCGCGCGTGCAGGCCAAGAGTTCCACCGGTGACGTCCACCGAGCGAATGGTCCCGGTGGCCGCAGTGCGCACAGGCCCGATCAGCATCAATTGCGCGCGACCGGAAGCGATCAATTTGGGGCGAGCAAGCGAGAGCAGGCGCGCAAGCCGGCCGCGGGGTCAACGGACTGGCTAGTTTGGTGCATTGATTAATGCAACCAGTGAGCGATGAGCTTATGAAGGGGTTCTGTAGAACAATACCGAGGGAGCACGGTTCAGGCTTTCTGACTCATAACTTCTAAAGTGCGACGTCCTGCTGATTACTTTGATGCGGAATGCCTACGCTCTGTTATGGGTTAACCAAGTTTAACTCACCTCTCACAGGCCGGGATTGAAAGGCTTCAAATTTGGGGATTTTGTATTGAGGAAGTCGCTGTATAAAAATTGATTTTTGATTATGTTACTTTACTTCTGGGAAGAACCATACCATGATGATAACAACCAACCTGTCTACCTGCAACATACGTTCATTGAGCTCATTGAGATTACCTACTGCTACTCCTTTTTTGTATACAGTCAGTTTCCGACTTACGCGGATAATGGGGACCGGAGAAATCCGCGTATCTCCCGAATCCGTGTATGTCGAGTA
>KB672491.1:5799423-5894253 GCA_000349145.1 Anopheles dirus | reverse complement strand
CGGATAATGGGGACCGGAGAAATCCGCGTATCTCCGAATCCGTGTATGTCGAGTACCGCGTAAGTCGGAAACTGACTGTATATGAATATAGCAAAAAAAGAGAAGATTCGTTTAATTTTATCTACTTGCATTTGAACGAGCTGAACGAACAATATTTAACGAACTTGGAATGTTTCCTGACTGTTTCATTTGAACGAAGCAAAATTTCCGAAACGCTTATGAAATGTTTCAAGCGATTTCGGAAACGTTTCACGCTGGTTTGAAGCG
Organism: Anopheles dirus; assembly: GCA_000349145.1. NCBI lineage: Eukaryota > Metazoa > Arthropoda > Insecta > Diptera > Culicidae > Anopheles > Anopheles dirus. Next base: position 5,893,986 of record KB672491.1, on the reverse strand, counting down.
ATTTGCCATCCCTTTTCTGTCCGTGAGCGTTTCTCGATTGTCGCTCGAACAGTGAAGGCTGGATGTGCCAAATTCGCAGATGGATGTTCAGACTAGCGATGGGTGAACCTGGTTGTCGCGTCGCGTAAAATTGTATTGGACCTGGTTGTTATAGCAATTTTTTAGTTTATATAGCAAATACTGGACAAATTTTGCCTGAAACTCTAATAATTTAAAACTAATTACGTGATTCTAGAGAATGGTGAGGCTTGTACCTGAAGTAACCAGGGGTTTTCTTACTGCATGATCCTGGCTAGGTTCGATTCTGTTGTGTACCTGTAGCGACACACCAGGTCCAGCGTTACTCACCCATCCCTAGTACAGATATGACAGATTTGACATTTGTTTTCCTTCTGCGGTTTCTTCTGAATTTGCAAAACAAAAATCGAAGCAAACGATCGTGCCCTTTGTGTGTGCGGCTGCTGCTGGAGCTTAAAATTGTGCTAAAGTTCGCACTTTGCGCCGTGCGAGCGACAGAAACACACTCTTTTCCGGATCTGATTCGAACCAGGGAGCGGCCAACGGCACCGTCTCGTCATGGCGCCGATGATCGCCGTGGGCGTGCCGGATCTCGTCACGATCAACATCTCCAACTCGCAGAATGACACGGTTTCGTTCGAGCGCCGGTACAGCCGGTCGTTGACGGTGGCCGAGTTCAAGGTGAGAGCGCACCGCCTGCGTCACGCCCCGTATAACCCCCTTCTAATCTGTGTTTCTCGCCCGCAGTCGAAGCTGGAACCGATCACCGGCGGCAGTGCGGGCACGATGCGGCTCGAGCTGTACAGCGGGGACCGGCTCGTGTGCCGGCTGGAGGCGGACGACCAGCCGCTCGGCAGCTACCCGCTCGAGGACGGGATGCGCGTGCACGTCGTCGACCGGGGCCTCGCGTTCGGGCTGGACGGGCCGGACCAGGTGCCGAAGTTCGAGCTGTCCGCGGACGAGTACGACCGGAAGGCGGACAGCCTGCGCAGCTTCCTGCGCAACAACAAGCTCGGCAAGTACAACGCGGAGGAGATGGCCCGCCAGGAGGCGGAGCGGAAGCGGCAGGAGGAGGAGCAGCAGCGCGCGCTCGACGCGATGCCGATCGGGGCCCGGTGCCGGGTGACGGCGAAGAACAGCCCGGTCCGGCTCGGGACCGTCCTGTACAAGGGGCCGCTCGACGGCAAGCCGGGCGTGTTCGTCGGCGTCCGGTTCGACGAGCCGCTCGGTGTGAACGACGGCACCGCGAACGGGAAGCGCTACTTCGAGTGCGGGCCCAAGTACGGCAGCTTCGTCGCACCGAAGGCGGTCGAGGTGGGCGACTTCCCGCCGGAGGAGTTTTCCCTCGACGACGAGCTGTGAGCATTTCGTCATTCCAGGCTGGAACGCGACGACGATCAACCGGCCGGAAGCCGCTGCTGTTGACTAGCACCGCGAGCCGGTCCCGGCGAGTGATCCAGCGAGTGCGCTAACATATTTAACATAGTTGTAACGCCTTTTTCGTGCGGTTTTCTAAAAGCTTGCCCGTTCGCTCTCCTTCGCAGGCACGCTTTTCCATTCCTTCACCTCATCTGTCTGTGCAACACACGGACGCCTGCTTGCGTGCGCCGGACGCCGGGCTTAATATATCTAATAAATATGCTTGTTTTATACGGATTTTGCGCATTTTCGCTACAGTAGAATCGCGTAAAAACGGGCCAGATACGTACGGTACGCTAAAAGAAGCAAACAGTGAAACAGATGGCACCGAAACCGCTTGTAAACAGATGACGGAACGACCGACGAACAAAAACAAACCCTGTACACCTTGCAGCAAGCTGCTCTCTGCACCTTGTGCGATCCGTTTTCGAAACGGCAGTTACACACGTCCGCTCGGGGTTCGTTTTTCGCCTCGCTCACCACGCACCGCGGCGCACGTAGCGAATAATGTCGGAGTTTTGTTTTATTTTACTCATATGAAAATGCAAATGGATGGGTTTTTTTTATCGAAAAGAGCAGCAACAAAAACCGAAACAAATCTAACCTCAAACGGAGCGATGCGGAACGAATCCTCTCCTAGCCTAGTGGACGGCGCCGCCGGTGAAGCTTCGTTTCGTGTCTCGTGGTGTGTGTGTGTGTGAGTTTGTGTGCCGAGAAGGATACTAGCTCTGGGTGAGTCTATTCGGTTAGCTGCGGGAGGCTAGGCGCGTGAGACGCATCAGATGCGACTTCGTTAAGGTTGATCATAAACTGGGTGCGTTTATAATAGTATGCGTCGAAACAATAACGCCTCGCGTAGTACGCATTGTGCTATTAGACTAAACATGTACAGTGTGCCGGACGCTAACTCGGACGCCTACGGAGTTGAACGATTTTCTGATGTTCTTTTGGAACACTTTCCTGGGAGACAATTGTTAGTACTTTGTAGATGCCCCACGCAACGCTAGCAACAGTTTTATGATGTATTCGCATACATTCAACTAGTGTCTAGCATAATACCAATAACGTTCCATTCTGCTAATAAATGAGGCATAGAAATGCTCCTAATAATTGATATCTGAAGTGTCAAACTATTCGAGACTATAAATCATTATCTAATTGCTCTATAAAACATGACTGTTTTCCCACAAGTGTTCTAAAAAACTCAGATCCATTTTAGAACCAATTAGAACCAACTACATTCCTAAATGTTTAAGAGCAGGAAATTGGTTGACTTTGCGATCTGAACTCATTTTTAATTAGGTTATGTAATTCCTAACCTCTTCTAAAACATTAGGTTGCTGTTGAACGTATATGAACAATAATAACCTCCATTATGATCTCTAATTTGCCTTCCGGATTGAATCTGTAAACAAATCACAACCTTTAGAATATATGAACTAGTATCCCTAAACAACAAATCGAAGATATAAGCCAAACGTCTAATTCTGCATGTCTTTCGGCGCATTTCATTTCAACATTTTTTGACGTACACCACTAGAAGGTGTGGGGCAGATATCAACACCTCCACCAAGTCAGAAACTCGTCCAATGTTCCAGGTGTCCGAGTTAGCACCCGCAGCACCGTATCTTCCACGTATCTCCGGCGCACCGTAAAGCGGATAAACAATGAACAACAAACAGGCAGCAACAAGCGCCCAGGATGCGGCAGGTTTCAACAGAAACACACATTCACACTCATGCCCGCACGCGCGCGCGCGCGCATCAAACATGCCCTGACGCATCTCCCGATTGCCTATGGTAGAGTGTCTCATTTGCGTTTCTTTCTTTCTCGTCCGGCCCAGTGGCGGCCACGTCCCTCACGAGGTCGCGGTGGAGGTGGCCCGCGGCAGCTTGATGTACTTCCCGTGCGGGCACTGGTGGCGGTCGGGTTTAACACACTCCGAGCTCACCCGCTGCTATTTGGTGGCGATGCAGTTCTTCGCGATCGGCGGCAGGGACGTCGTGCCGTGGCTGCCGGTCCCAGCGCCAGCCGGGACCGTGTGATGGTGGTGGTGATGGTGATGGCCGTGCTGCTGCTGGTGCTGATGGTGCTGCTGGTGCTGATGGTGCTGCTGGTGCTGGTGCTGGTGCTGCTGCTGCATGCACTTGTTATGGCGGCAGATCTCCTTGCGCAGCTCGGACAGCTTCTTCTCCATCTCCTTTTTGCGCTACGAAGCGGACGAGAGCGAGAGGGAGCGTTAGCTGGGTGCGTGGTGCGACCCCAAATGGCGACGCCATCTTACCGCGACTTCATGCTCGAGCTTGTCCTGGACGATGTGGATCTTCTTCCGCAGGTCCATAATGCCGCGCACCAGATGGTCGGCCGTGCTCTTCATGTTTGCCTGCGTGAGGGGAGGTCGCGGATATTAGGGATTACAACGCGCAACGGACAGCCGCCATCTTTGCTTGCCATTATTTTCAGCTTCTCCGGCGAATGGGGCAGGCAGCTCGGGGCGTCCCCCTTCAGCGGGCAGTTCTCCGGCAGCCGGGCCAGACAGGGGCGGCGGCGGCGACAGCCCTCCAGGTGCCAGGTGACGTGCTCGATCTGGTGCTGCAGTTTCGCCTTCTCCCGGCAGAGCGCCTCGCCCTTCGCCTGCAGCTCCGCCAGCTGCTTCTTGCGGGCCTCATCGAACTGGCGGAAGAGAAGGGAGGGGCGGTGGCGTTACTAGCTGCCACCCCGGACACCTGTCGGCACCTGCTTTTACGTCACGTACACTACATACCTTCGCCCGACGGAGCGCTTCCTCTTCCTGCATCTCCTTGAACTTGTGCGCGAGGTTTTTGTAATTCGACTCGATCTCGTGACGCTCCTTCAGCACGTTGTTGATCGCCTGCAGGACGTTGATTTCTGGAATGGCGGAGAAGTTGCACCCATAAAAGGTCATACTTTACTACAGCACAACACATTGGATCGGACGAGGAAGTCTCGGGAGCTAGAACTAACTTTCTAACTACGAGTTTGTGATGATCGCTATCTCAGGAGGCCCCGAGACAGGAAGAAACCGATGAGTCATCGCATGTATAGACTCGGAACAGTATCGTACCTCAAAAGATTCAATGTACTGGTTCCTTATCTCCGATCTAGAGTCTATGTTTGCGGTTGATGTCGAACAATCGTTCGATTCTGGAGCCTATCAGTCACAGGAAGTAGTTTGCAAGTTAATCACGACTTTAGTGTGCCATGGATAGCCCGTCTTTTCCACTTTGTCATTGACCTATAGCAATCGCGATGATAGTAACCCAGTTCGATGACACCGTTGTCCTAGATTCTGCTTTAAGTTTTCGCTGCTAGCTTTTGGCATAGCCTCCCCACCCTCTGCTACGCTTTGTTGTGGGCGGAACGCAGCGACGGAGCTGGGATTCCACGATGACACAGGATAGCACGGTAACAATCAAACAACCCCAACCTTTGCACCGTCAGCAAGTGGATGACCTCCTAACCTTATTTGCCTCTTTTGGCACAGTTTGGAGAGAGGGGTGAGGGGAGACCGAGACTTAGGGTTACTGCATCCACGGTACGGGAGAATCCATCTCAAGATCCACCTGCGAGAAGAGACCGTTGTTCCTGTGCTTGCGATGTCTCAGTAGGAGGACATTACTTCACGACTCCTTGCAACAACTTCCTCCACAAGCGAAACGGGTGGCGTAGCACCACAGATCCGCCACAGTCACATCCAACGCACGCGACGCGCTCCATACACTACGTGCTGCCAGTTGTGTATGGGAATGTTTGTTCAAAACTTGCCTTCCCCTGCTCGCCGCACACCCTTTGCTGACCTCCTTTCTGCCGCTCCTACGGCTACTTTTCCGGGATGCCCCTGGATGTTTGTTGGATCAATGACAAAAGGCAATAGCTGGCAGCCGGGAGGCGGCATGCATAGACATGTATAACCCAGAAATAAGTGTTTTTTCGGCTTTGCAGCGGAATGGTAGGGATGGGAAAGCGCCCCGCGGCCGACTCTTTTGTCTACTGAGGAAACAAAACGGATGGGTTTACTGCGACATCCGCTCGTACCGTGCGCAGGGGTAGTTAGAGAGACTAACTATAATTTGCGCATCATTCGGCGAATCCAATTTACGCTGTCTTTCCGTCTAAAGAAAGAGGTCACTCGGAGGAGGGGAGATCCGTGCCACCAATCCGATTCGATCGCTTAGCCCAGCACTTACTTTCTTCATTTTTGCTGATGCGTTCCTTGATTTCGTCCAGGTTGGCAGGTGATAGCATGACTTCCAGATGGTGTCCGAGATGTTGCTTGGGAACGGGCTAGGTTGGTCGGCCTAGACGTCTACGCGACGCTGCGTCATCCAACGGGTGCGGATCTTACGTTTTCAGCAGGTTTCGGGTTGATTGACGATCACCATGGCAGGTCCCGCCGCATGGACCCGGCTAGTTTGAGTGACGTCCCGCAATGGGCAGTGGAGACCTTCTTCTTCCTCTTCCGGAGAATTCCTTCCGCACCAGCGACCACGCACTACACACGGAAATCACACGGAGCTTTCGTTTTCACTGGCGACGGTGCACACCGTACCGTGCGACCCACTCACTCCGGGCTTCTGCTGAGCTGGCACGAACTCGCAACAACAACCTCCACCGATCGTCGGACTTGTACTGACGGCGTGCACCTGGGCACGTCCGGTACCAACTGCGGTGGAGCCAGGGCCGCTCCAACGCACGAACGCACGGGCGGGCCGGGGAGGCAAAGGGAAGCTTGTTTACATCCGTTGCCGGGTATCCGGTACGAACGCGCGGTTGCGGTATCAGCTCGTAACGCGACGATGGTGCGGGAGGTTGATCTCGTTTTTATTCGGCTGCTCGTCTGGCCTGGTTGGGACGCGCGCAGTCCGGGAGGGTTCGGTGTTTGAGACATTCTCCGCACAACGTCTGCAGCTGTTGAGTAGAGAAGAGGGGTTACTTTTATTTTTGCACTACTTTGGCTGAGTTATTGGCGATGTTGCTAATGTACGATATGACATAAAATGTAGCTTGGATGGGCTGGAACATTAAGCTAGATGATTGTATCATGTTAACCTCTAGGAATGTTTCCAAACATGCAGACAGATACTTGGCCGTAATCATTTAGTTTCAATTAATCAGTTTCTATATCATCCTGCTTTAGAATCAGAATCGAACATGTGCTGCTCCTGCTGCAACGCTCTGTTCACCTTATGCGCGCGCGCGCGCCAACCTCCACTGACAGCTGCGGGTCTGTCAACGGAGATGATGCAAATGCAATGCACAAAAACAAAACTCATCGTCCCGACGTCGGTTTCGGGCACACGGCGCAAGGAAGGAACACCGCACTCAGCATGAGCAGCAGAAGTACGTTCTTCTACGAGCTTGTCCGGAAGACTCCGGACGAAATCGAGCAGACGCTGTCGGAGCAGCCGGAGCTACTTACCACCAAGGACGAGGTACGCGTCCGGTGTTGTCCGTTTGCAACCCGCGCTCACGCTAATCCATTCTCCGACGCCACAGAACGAGCGGTACCTGCTGCACTGGGCGGCCCTCGGCGGCCAGGAGGCGCTCGTCCAGTCCATCCTGGAGCGACACGCGGCGCAGCTGGACGCGGAAGACGACACGAAGGCGACGCCCCTGATACTGGCCGTACTGGGGGGACACCGGCCGATCGTCACGCTGCTCACCGTGCGCGGCGCGACCGTCAACCACCGTAACTGGCGCGGCCACTCCGCGCTGCAGTACGCCTGCTCGAAGGGCTACCCGGACATCGCGGCGCACCTGGTCGAGCGCGGTGCGGACGTGAACGCGACGGACGAGCTGAACGAGACGCCGCTGCACCGGGCGACGGCCCGCGGCCTGGAACCGATCATGGAGCTGCTGCTGGCGCACGGTGCCAACCCGAACCTGGCGAACCGCGAGGGCAACACGCCGCTGCACCTCGCCTGCGAGGAGGACCGGCGCGGCTGTGCGCTGCTGCTGCTGCGGGCCGGCGCCTACCGGCACGCCCAGAACCGGTACGAGAAGACGCCGCTCGATCTCGCCTCCCGCTCGTTGCTGGCGGTGATTGCTAGCGAGCTGGAAACGCGGCAGGCGGGCTGAGGGGGAGGGGGGTATCCGAGAAAGCGATATTTTGTAAGATAAGCGATAATAAACGTATTGTGAACTGGACTCAACAATAACAACTGTCCCGTCTGTCAAAACTGTCCGAAAGGGTTTCCCGAGCCTAGAATGTCAACAAACACTAATTGTAGGAATTTGAACAGAATGTTTTATAGAGATTGTCATCCTACGCTGCGATCTGCACTGTCTCCTTGTCAACGATTTAAAATATATTTTATTTTACCTAAACATTCCGACCACTCACGCAAACACGCACAGACGCGCGTGTCTGCACAGGAATCCGTACACCTAATGATGCTAGTTATTTGCAATATCATTTTCTTTCATGCCTAACTTATTGCTGCTGCCTTTTGCTGTCCTTTCTACAGAAGAAGAGGGTCATTTTGCACCATACACAGCACCCGCTACAAAGCCGCTGTTGGTGACAGTGGTCAATTGCGAGGTTTTTAAACTAAAAAAAACCGATCGTTTGATAGCAAATGGGATGAGGAGAGAGCAAACGAAAAAAAGGAGAAAAATAGCCGTCATGCCTCACACGACAAGAAGCAGTTAAGAAAGCTCGCTTTTGCTTGTTGCTGCATTTTTCGCAACGGAATCATTTGCCCGGTACAGCCGTCGGGGAAGCGTAAGGCAAGAAGTGGTACTGGAATCGCCCGCTGCTTTTCCCCTTTTGTATGAGAACCTACCTACGCGATGCAACTTAAAAACTGAAGTCAAATCAAATCACAGACACGGAGACGGGAGCAGTCTCCTCCAGCTGCTCCAACTGCTTAGATCGGGGCCCAGTGTTCGGCGGACCAGACGAGGGCGTGCATGTTGTTGGAGCGATCGCGCAGCAGCGCCTCCTTCAGCCGTTTGTCCTGCGTGGTGGGTGTGGTGGCGAGCTGGTGATGGTGCCGCGCGCCGGTACTAGCCGCCACCGTCACGTCCGTGTAGCGCTCGATCAGCGACCGGTAGCCACGGCCGATCGTGACGATCAGCGGGGTGGTGGAGCGTCCGCCCGGTGCGGCGTCGTCGCCCGGTGCGACCGGCACGACCGGCACGATGCACCGCACGTCCTCCTCGTACGGCCGGAAGACGGTGGTCGGGCGGAGGCTGCCCCGTTCCACCACGATGATGCAGCCCCAGGTCGTGCCGACGTACAGCTCGTTGCCGAGCACGGCCAGCGCACTGATCTGGCACTTCCCCGGGCTGAGCCGCTCGTCGATCGCTATGCTCTTCAGGCTCTCCGAGCACGGCACGAGCTTCGAGCAGTCGAGCTTGTTCTCGACGCGCTTGGTGGACGAGCGCCACTGGTAGAGGATGTAGCTCGGCGACAGGTAGGAGTAGACGTAGTCGTCCCCGGACGCGTACAGCAGCGCCACGGACAGGCCCCGCACGGGAAGGGACGCCTCGAAGTGCTTCAGGCGGTGCTGGCCGGAGACGTGCGAGTTGCGCAGCGAGAAGACGCTGATCGCGTCGTCCCGTTCGCCGCACCAGAGCTCACACTCGTCCTCGGCCAGCCACAGGGCGGTGACGGAGCAGAGCCGCTCGCCGGAACCGAGCTCGGACAGCACGAAGCTGCCCTCGGCCGAAACGTACGTGCTCGGGATGAGCATCGAGTCGAGCAGGAAGAGCCGCCCGTTCTCGAGGCCCGCCACGACGCGGTGGAACTTCTTCAGGTAGACGAGCGCCACGACCGGCGACGGCGCGGACGGTTCCAGTGCGTACGAGAACAGATGCACGCAGTCGGCCGCGTTGAACGCGTAGATGTTACCCTCGGCGTCGCCGATCCACACGGCCGACTCGACGGCGCAGGCCGTGGTGAGTTTGATCGTTTTCAGCAGGTGCGGCGTCGTTGGCTGCGAGCCGCCTTGTGCCGCCGCCGACGACGCGGAAGACGAGCCCGGCCCCATCGCAGCCGGACCGCCGGTTGAGCTCGCGGACCCGCTCGACGCAGCCCCGCCCGAGCCCGTGCCACCGGAAACGCCTCCACCGCCCGCGCCACCGCCCTTCACCTGCGGGCACAGGATGCGGTGGTACTGCTGCCAGCCCTTCGCCGAGCCGCCCAGGATGTCGATGCGCGAGTTCGAGCACGGCAGCCACAGCTCGTAGCCGGACACGACGCCCAGCTCCTCGCCGTCGGCGCTCGCTATCATGCAGGCGATCCCGTCCAGCACGCTGCCCGCGTGCGACAGCGAGATCACGTCTAGCAGGTGCGTGAACTCGGGTGCCGTCGCTATCGACACGATCTGGCTGGCGGACGGGCGCAGCTTCGGCTGCTGGTCCCAGCACAGCACCATCAGGTCGAGACAGTACGACGGGAAGTGCGTCTCGCGGTGCGTCAGCACCGGTCTGCCGCCCTCCAGGATGCACTCCTTCACCGCCTCGTGGCCCTCGAACGGCTGCCGCAGCGAGATCAGCTCGTACAGGAACATGCCGAACGAGAAGCAGTCCACCTTCTCCGTGTACTCCTCCTCGCCGTTGTGGCGCATGATCTCTGGCGCCATGAAGCCCTCGGTGCCGCCGAAACCCTTCGAGCCGGACGGGAGCGTGATGCGGCTGATGCCGTAGTCGGCGACCTTGATATGGACCGCATTCGACGGGTGGTCCGCACTGTTGGAGCAATAAGAAAGCATTTGTTGACATTAATCTGACGTTTATGCAATTGTTCTATGTTCTATCGCTCTACAATGAAGTTCTTCATAGAATAAACGAAAAACTGTTTTAATATAATAGATAATAAACCCTTTCGCTAAAATCCAAGTTACTTGCATTTTTAGTTAAAAGAGAGCTAAGCTCAAACTCAAACTAAAAGTAATTTCCCTTCAAACACAACCGGCAACCCCTGCAGCACCCGTTTACTGTGTTTACTTACGCGTGCGGTTCCGGGAACTCCCAGACGAGGATGTTTTCCGCCTTCAGGTCGCGGTAGATGACGCGCCGCCGGTGCAGATACTCCATCGCCTTGGCCGCCTGCAGCACCAGCGCCTGGAAGCAGTACGGGCCGATCCGGGCGCCGCTGCGTCGGAAATGGCGCAGCACCGCGTCGAGCGCACCCTTCGGCGCGAGGTCGAGCACGAGCGCGAGCGGCTGCGTGCAGACGCCGATCAGCGGGACGATGTGCGGGTGGCGCAGCGTGAGCAGCACCGCCAGCTCCTGCCGGGCAGTGCAGTACGCCTTGCACGCGTGCTGCAGCGGATCGCGCTCCCATTTGCCGAGTGCGGCCTTGTAGGCGATGATGGCGCTCTGGCGGGCCCGTGGCCCGGGTGCGACCGGTTGCAGCATCTTCATCGCGACGTTTATCGTCGGCCCGCTGGAGGTTGCGTTGGTGGTGGTGGTGCTGGTGCTGCCGGACAGCAGCGACGATAGCCGACCGGCCAGTGCACCGGTGGTGGTTGTGGTGTTCGCGGTGGAGCTGGCGGATGCGTTGCGTGAGGCTTTACACGTCGCCTTGAAGACGAAACCGAACGCGCCGCGTCCCAGCAGTGGTCCCCGGTTGATGTCGCTCGAGCGGATGAGATAGTGTTCGGGAAGGTCCATGAAGTTCTATACGAGAAGGTCGGCAGAACGGAAAGGTTAGGTTAGGCTGCGGGTGACTGTTGGGCGCGTCATGCTTACCACATCGGGCGTAATGCGACTCAGCTCGATCTCACCGTGGATCGGACAGGACACGAGCTTCCGGTCGTACGCCGCCAGGATGCACTCCTCCACCATCCACGAGTAGCTCGGGGCACCGTCCCCGGCCAGCGCCAGCGTGTACCCCTCGATGGACGTTTCGCTCGAGCTGTCGGCCGTCTCCTGGCCCACGCCCGAATCGCAATCGGACCAGCCGAGCGAGTCCTGCGATTTACGGCCAGCGGCGACCGAGTCGTGCAGAATGCCGGGCAGCTCGTTCAGCCCGCTCGTTTCACCCGCACCACCGGCGGACCCTCCACCGCCCCCGCCACCAGCGCCCCCGTCCGTCCGTCGGTCGCTCCCGATGCTCAGCCGGTGCCGGTGGACGCCACCGTTGGCGTACGCGGCACGCGCCTGGTTCAACGCCGAGCAGGGTTTCACCTGCGACGGCAGGTTCGGGGCGTGCCGTTCCTCGCACTCGCGCAAACACCGCGGGCACGGGACGAGCCGCGTGACGAGAAACCGGCCCTCGGACGTGTGGACGAACCGGGTGCCGAGCGTCGGGTACCAGTCCTCCAGCAGCAGGTCGATGTGGTCGACGGTGAGGGCGAGCAGCTGCGTCAGACACTGGACGTTCGGTTCGAGCACGCACGCGTCGGCCGTGCCGGGCAGCGGGACGCGCAGCGCACTGCACGGGAAGTGTATCTCCAAGATCGAGCTCGCCGTCAGATCGATGTCGCACCAGATGCCGTCCTGCTTCAGCTTGAACCGGTTCATCGGGTTCCGGTACGGGGACACCGGGCAGGTGACGGCGATCTCGCGCATCTTGAACACGACCGTCGCGGGACCGAAGTGCAGCGCCAGCCCCGTCTGCCACACGGCCCAGTGGGCGGACAGGCCGGGCAGCTCCTCCAGCTCGGCGCACGCCTTCGGGAGCGGGTAGAGACCGCGCACCGCCTCCACGACCTGGTCGTCGGCGAGCACGCGCGTTATCAGCCGCGACCAGAAGCCGGACGGGAAGTAGGACATCAGCAGCAGCCGGGAGATGGAGCGTTCCGGGTGCGGCACCGTCTGCACGTCACAGCCGCTGGATGGGCCGGGCGTGCCGGCAGCGTCGGTTGGCGTCGGTGTCGGGACGGGCGAGTGGTCCAAGCTGCCGCCGGCGACCGTCTGCAGCGGGTGGTCGTACGACGGCAGCGAATGGCCGGCCGTGTGCGCGAGTGGATTGCGCCGGGCACGATTCACCCAGCCCTTGGAGCGGGTTGCGATCTGGTGGACGGAAGGGTAGAATGAGCGCGCGCTTGCCAACCGGCCGGGATCGGGAGACTCACCTTCACCGTGACCATGCGATCCGTGCTGCTATCCTCCTCGGTTGGCAGCAGGGACGGGATCAGCAGGGTGCGCGCATCCCACGACAGGGCAACTTCGAATTTGTTCAACAGGCTCACGATGTAGCTGTGTGGGATAGGAAGTGGGGAAAACATATGAAACTGGACGTTAGAGTTGGTTCTGAAACACGTTCCGAAGGCACATATCTTGTACTATTACTGAATTACTGACCCTAGACCTAGACCTAGATATCATTCCAGAAGATCTAGCCTAAACCAGCTCCAGTTTATGAAGCTCTACATGAAGCTATTTGCGGGCCGGCTAAGCTAGCCTTAGCTAAGCTTTCGTCCATACATGCCAACTGTTTGGCCTAAAGTGTCTTCTGGTCCCTTCAAACTATTCTTGAACTAGATAACTCCAAGATATTACGTACTGTACCAAGTAAAGTATTGCTAAACTGTTGCAAGGCCTCGATATTGGAAGCAAGATGCCAGCACAGCTCGCACTTACCCTCGATTATTGTTGCTGCCCAGGCAGGAGCTCTTGAACACGTGCTGCAGGTCGTCCATCCGCATGACGCCGGTGCGCGCGAACGGGTTGATCTCGCGCACCGTGACGACGTGCGCGAGCATATCGCACAGCCACTGCGGGTCGAGGAAGTACAGGTCGCGGAGCGTCGCGTCGTCGTAGTGCAGCAGCACGCCGTTGTCGTGCAGGAACATCGTCGCCTGGTTCAGCTCCGACCAATCGCGGAACCCCTTCAGGCCGCGCAGCTGCATCTCGTGCGTGACCGTCTGCCGGTAGCGTTCGGCGTCCAGCACCGGGTCCGCACCGTGCTGCCGCAGGCCGGCCGCAATGTTCGCCACGACGTCCTCGAGCGCGAGGTAGCTGGCCGGGACGCGCTGGTACAGCAGCGGCTCCTTGCAGCCGGGCGGCCGCAGCGAGAACGCCGTGTCGTAGATGAGGCCCGCCAGCAGCTTGATGTTGTGCCCGGTCCGGCAGCTCACCTCGATCGAGTCGAGCACGCGCGGCAGCCCGATCTTCTCCGCGTCCGACACTGCGATGAAGCGGTCGCGGATGATCTGCTGCAGCTCCTCCGCCTTCTTCGCCGGCAGCGTCTCGCCGACCGCGTCGTAGTGCGTGCCGACGACGATCACCGGTGAGTTCGGGGCGCGCGCCTGTATGTTGCCGAGCCACTGGAGCACCTCGGCCAGCCCTCGCCGCCCGTCGATGATGCGCCACAGCACCAGGTAGAGGCTGCGCTTCGACAGGAAGTACTGGTGGGTGGCGTAGTACTCGCGCTGCCCGCCGAAGTCCCACGTGCGGAACACGACCGGCCCGTGGTGCGACTGGCCGCGGACCTTCTTCTCGCACACCCAGTCGCCGATGTCCACGCCGACCGTCGACATGTTGATGCCGCGCGACGTCTTCTGGTTGATGTGCCGGTGGCCCATCCGCTTCGCCCAGTGGTCGACGGGCTTCTTGCCGCGCGCGGACCCCTCGCACCGGAGCTGCTCCAGCAGGCTCGTCTTGCCGATGCCCTGCACGCCCACCACCATCAGCTTCATGCGCGCGTACGGCCGCGCGTCCTCGTACACCGACTTCAGGTAGCCGACGATGTCCATCGTCTTGTACTTCTTGCTGTCGATCATCGAGCGGAGCGGGTCCTGGAGCGAGCAGCCGCGCGTGTTCAGGTTCCACAGCCGCGACAGCAGCCCCATGTGCGGCGGCAGCTCCGTCACGTCCATGTTGCCGCTCAGGTTCAGCACGCTCAGGTTGGTCAGCTCGTGGATCGTCGGCGGGATCTCCTTCAGGCAGTTGTTGCTGATGTCCAACATCGAGAGGTTCGGGAAGATGAGCCGCGATTTGGCCACCCCGATCAGGCTCCACTCGGCGTCGTCCGACTCGCCGAGCGTCGTCACGTCGTCGGTCGAGAGCTGGATGCGCGTCAGCGAGTTGTCGGCGAGCACGAGCGTCCGGAGCGACTCGAGCCGCAGGTGGCGCCGGTGGCAGCAGACACTCTTCAGCACCGCCGTCCGCAGCGAGGTGATGCTGTTCGAGCTGGTGGACGACTTCACCACCGTCGTCAGCTCGGTCCCGCCGTACGAGGCACTGCTGGCGGACGGCGTCGTCTCCCCGCCGTTGCCGCCCGACCCGCCCCTGCTGCTGCTGCTGCCGCCCGGCTTGCCCACGCCGCTCCCGGCGCCCCCACCCGGGCCCTCGCCGCTCGGGTGCTTCTTCGCTTCCTGCGGGTTGTAGCACATCAGGTGCGGATCGGACGCGGCGATGCGCGGCAGGCTCGGCCAGCAGCTGATCTCGTTGTGGCCGAGGTCGAGCTGCTTGAGCGAGGCGGGATAGCTCGTGACGTGGCCCATCGAGCGCAGGCTGTTGTAGGACATGTTGAGCCGGGTCAGGTTCACCGCCAGGCAGGGCAGCGCGAGCGGTATGCTCGTGAACAGGTTGTTCGCCAGGTTGAGGCTGCTCAGCTGCGACAGCGCGCTGTCGTTGCGTGCGTCGGCCAACCGCAGCTCCTGCTCCGTCACCTCGAGCGACCGCGCCCAGATGTGGTGACGCACCAGCTCCAGGTTCGTGACGTGCCGGTTGCGTGCGACCGCCTCCGTGCCGTCGTCGAACGACGCGCTCGTGCCGGTGTAGAGGTGAAACAGGCTGGAAGCGGCCGATGCCACACTACTGCACACACCATCACCAGCACCACCACCACCACCACCACCGCTACCAGCCAGCTGGCCGATCGGTGAGGGCAGCTCGGTACGCGCCGCCTCCCCGCCCGCCTCCACCAGCGGCAGCGAGGGCAGATCTTTCAGGAAGTTGAACGCCACGTTCAGCTCCTTCAGCTTCGGTGCCTTCCACATCTCGAACGGCAGCTCCTGCAGCTTGTTGTTCGACACGTCCAGTATGGCGAGGCTCGGCAGCCGGAACAGCGGGGCCGGCACCGCCTCGAGCCGGTTGTCCTGCAGGTAGAGCTCCTCCAGCACCGGGCACTGGTACTCGGCCGGTTTGCACGAGCCGCGCCGCTTCCCCCCACCGTCCTCCGGGGTGGCCGTCTCCGCCGGGACCGGCGGCAACCGCTCGATCTTGTTCTGGGCCGCGTTCAGGTACCGCAGGCTGCCGAGCGTGAACAGTTCCGCCGGCAGCGTCGTCAGCGTGTTGTGCGAGATGTCGATGCGCGTGAGGGCGGCCAGCGCGAGCTGGTGGCTGTTCGGGTGGGCCCGCAGCTTCCGGTTGCACTGCAGCACCGCCTCGCTCAGCCACGCCATCCGGATCAGCCCGAGCCGGCAGCTGTTGCTGTGCCAGTTGATCATCGTGGCCGTGCTCGGGAAGAGCGAGCTGTACGTGTAGCTGCCGGCGAGCTTGCCGACGAACGCGAGCGGCGCGACCCCGTACTCGGCGCCGGCCGCACCCGCCTCCGGGCCCGCGAACGCACGCTTGTTGATTTTGTAGTCCGGGTCCGGGTGGGCCTTGATCGCGAGCAGCCGGCAGATGATCGGCTCGTCCGCGTTCTGCACGGCGATACCGAGCGCCACCGACTGGTCGTCGCGGGCACCGTGCCGCAGCAGCAGCTCCACCATCGGCAGCGACTTCTGGCGCGTCGCTTCCGCGAGCGGCACGTTCGAGAAGCCGTAGATTTCGTCCGACGACCTGGGGCGAGAAAACAACGCGTTAGTGGAGTGTACAGGAGCGCAAGCCCACAGTCACACTTACTTCGGATCGTTCTGGTCCTCGACGGCACGGGCCAGCACGTTCGGATCCGCACCGTGCTCGAGCAGTATCGTGACGACGTCGAGAAAGCCACCGCGGACCGCCGCCAACAGTGCCGTCTCCCGGGCCGCCCCGCACAGTATGTCGAGATCGAGCGGGCAGCGCAGCTCGCCCTCCTGCCCGTCCCCACCATCCTCACCGCTGCCAGGCCCGCCCGCGTCGCCCGTACGACCGCTCAGGCTAAGCCGCGACATGATCGACTGTATGCCGAACGAGATCTTGCGGCTGGTCGGGCTGAGCGGATTGCTGCCCGCTGCGGCCACATCCGCCTCATCCGTTGGTGGGGCGGCGACCGGCGCCGGTGGCTGTGACTCCTGCGACGCCATCGTACACCGGACGCACTTCACGCGCCACTTCAGCAGCGTCTCGACGAGCTGCGGATTGCCGAGCAGACACCCCACGTACAGTGCGGTCTGTCCGGCGACGTCCTGCGCGTTCGGGTCGAACGCCAGCCGCCACTCGAACTCCCCGGTCGGGCTGCGGTACGCACCGAGCAGCTGCTCGACGTACGGGTGCCGCAGCAGCAGCTCCACCACCGCCACGTGCCCGTTGATGCAGGCCGCATGGAACGGCAGCCACCGTTCGACCGTCACCTGCTGCACCAGCTCCGGGAAGCGATCGAGCAGCGTGGCCGCCACCGCCGTGTGCCCGTTGTGGACGGCCGTGTAGAGCGGGGAGTACTTGGTGACGGCGTGGGCACGGCCGTCGGTACCGGCATCCAGCAGCAGCTGCACGATACGCTCCGAACCGGCCTGCGCAGCACTGGCCGAGCGGGAGAGAGTGGAAGAGAGCAAGAGTTTGAGGTTATTTGGTACGTAGGGTTCGGAGCAGGTCGTTACTCACACGAAGAGCAGCGTGTTCGCACCTCCCGGTGCCATGTTGACGATGATCTCGCGGTCCGAACCGATGCTGTCGAGCAGCAGCTGGACGGCCGCCTCATCCGTTGCGGTCACCGCCTCCCGGAGCGCCCGATGCTTCTGCGAGCGAATCTGTTCGCGTGTGTCTGGAAAAGGATTCTTGAAATTAGTCATACAGGCGAAGCGGGTGAAGTTTTAACTCTCTAACTCTGGTCCCATAATGTCTCTGCAATGCTCTAAGGTTAATACAATGACCTGACTTCCTGTAGGTTAATTATTCCAGCACAGTAACACCCGTGAAGTCTTTTTGGAATGAAACGCTCATCTCGCACCATTCGAAGTTCACGTCTCCAGTCTTAAACTGTTCCTATATTAGAACTATCATCCAAAACAAATAGTTTGGACTGCTCCAGCTTGGGTTAGGATAGTAATCCGACTACATCAAATTAGTTGGACCTAACAGTAGGTTAAGTCTGCGAATGTGCGTTGAATAAACTTCGTGGATCTAAGCAGAAAAAGTGTCCTGTGTCAAGTCTGTTCAACGGCCCAACATGATCCAAGTACGACCCATCAATTTTAGTTCCAAAACAGCGTCTAGGTTAACCCAGTCGGTTCAAAACGAATAATTTGGACTATTATAGCTTACTGTAGGACATTAGGTCGAATGGGTGTTGAGGAATTCTCAAGCATCCACAAGCAAGCATAAGAACGGAAAAAGGTATCTTCCGATTCGTCGGGTCAAAAGCACTTCCAACGAGCAAACTCGTTCCGAGCACATCGTCCATCCAGTCCTAACCACCGACCCACGTCCGGGAGCACCAATGAAACCACGGAAGCTATCAATCGAAAAACCGCAACCGGCAGCTCGCTCGTGCATCCTTGTCTACATGGTTGTCAACGTCAACCGGTTGCGGTTTTCTTCCGAGAACCGGACAGCGTGCGAACGCAGCGAACGTCCCGATCAAACGGCGCAGTGTATCGTTTTACGGTCATCGATTGCTTTATTGGAGCGGGTCGTAAAACAAAACCACTCCCGCTGGGTAATAACGCAAGTTCGATTTCCAAAAGCGTTCATTGCGAAAATGTGGACGACATTGACGAAGCGGTTCGTGCATGGCTGGACACACTGGACGGTACCGGCGGGGTCCGCGGAATTCGCCGTGAAAATCGATTACAAATTTAATGCCCGACACACCCGCCGTGGGCCGCGTGCGAAAGTCTGTTGGCATACATTGGACGGAAGCATGCACGTGCCGGTCGGGGCATGTGCAGACACGATGTGGCGCCTGTTGCGTGCCTGCTTGCCATTTTCACGTGAGTGCACGCAACGAGCGGCTTTGTGCCATATGGTTGGTGTGTGGTTGCAGTAGGCACACTCCAAACGAGCCTAACCTTTGATCTCGCTGCAGTGCCGCGACGATACTCGCTGGAGTACCGCTCGCGTTGGACATACTGGATCGATACTGGAGTGAGGAGACGGACGTGAGTGGGGGCGGGCGTGGTTTACCTGGTATCTTCCACGGTTCGATCACCTCGTCGACAAAGTAGTCGCACGCATCGAACGCCTGCTCGGCACCGGGTTTCGGAACTTCTCCAAACTTCCAGGACATGGCGAAAAAGTCGGAGGCGGAGTCGTCTGTGGTGAACGTGCAGCCGGTAATACGATCCGGACGTGTGTATGTGTTCGTTACTCGCTTTCTTATCACTCAGAGCACACAGCACTAGGCACACTTTAACTGCGGGTGGTACACCCCGCTGGAGAACGCGCCGACAGAGCGTCTCAGTCGGCTACAATCCGGGCGTGCACATCCGAAATGACGCGGGCAACGATCCAACTGGTGGCTGAGACTCCACCAGACTGCACCGCTGCGGTGGACACCGCAAACACGCCACGCGAACAACAACGTCGGCAGGGGTTCGTCGCCTTCTCGCCTACTACCACCACAACCCGACGCACCGCGGGAAGACTTGTTTGCACGTCTCGCTGTCACCCCGTTGTGTGTATGGGAAATAGGGACGAACAAAAAAAAAAAACAAGCACGCGTCACGCCGCCATCGTGACGGTTTGGATTCGAACAACAGTCGAGATAACACGAGAAGATGGGCTTCCAGCACGGTGAAGACGAGAAGAAAACAACGGTCCAAACACCCGACCAGCTCCCGGCGCGCTCCAGACAGCCCAGCCGTGGGAGAGTAGTCGTTCCCGGACCGGGCAGACAAAACCAAAATCGATACACTAACGCGCGAGTAAATCGCACACCTTGTACACTTGGGCGGCGTGCGAACGGGAGAGCGGAAATTTACATCGCATGGTGCCGGCGCCGAAGCAGTACCACCACGGTAGCAGAGCCTGCCGTTGTGCGCATGTCCGGTGCGCGATTGCTCCCGGAGGCACGCGGGAAGCCTGCCAAACGATGGGGGAGACGTTCCCTAGAGAAAGAGAGAGAGAATCTGGAAGTCACAATACAGGATATCGACGACGTGTTGGTTGCCTTCCGAAACTTCGCTCTCGGTATCGTCAGACCACAATTTCTTCTCACATTGGAACACCTCATTTTGACGTTTGAATACGCACAGAGTGGCAAGACTCGGATGTTGCTACAAATCGGACTCATAATTGGAGTTGATCTTCACGGGACATGACTGGTACAGTATCCCACCTAGCAAGGGATTGAGTCTCCGTTTGCCTAGCAAGCAAGTCCAGTAAGCGGTAAAGGCAAACAGCATTATCAGAGTAGTTCGCTACGCCAACGTATGAGAAGAGTTGAAGCAAAAGACATAAAGCAGGAGGACGATTTTATGTGTCACAGTCAAGAAATTTCAAACAAAATATTGACATCACGCAAAACTGCAGGGTTAAGAAAAATGTATATAGTTTGTTAGAGCTTGTTATGGCAATGTCCAATGGGCTGAAACGTTAAGACTTTCACAATATGAAATTTTTACACTTTTGTTAAATTTATCTTTTCTAACCTCAAATTAAGGTATGACGAGAAGCATCAAACTTGTGATGCCGAAAGCGATCTTCGTTCGACGTTGATATAGCAAGATGTGATTCGGGTACTTATCCTTTAGTTTGCCTTGGACTTTTTACAGTCAGTTTCGAATGGGCAACATCAAAACCTATCCTAGAACCAGTTTCAGCACTGTTTGATGCGTGACTTGGAGCTGTGCACACTCTATTTGAACCGAGTTTTAGAATAATCGAATGATAGTTGAAAAATCCCCAAGTCCACCAACATAAAAATTCCCAAAAACTTCCTCTATCGAGCTAAACTATAAGCTGAACGTCTTCCGTTAGCAAATCTCGCCCGTAAAACGCAATAAAGTAGGGTAATGTAAGGTGTTGTCGTCCCCCATTGTATAGACTGTGCGCATTTGTAGAATCCTCCACTGACCCACTGACTAAGCCACCGTGCTCTGTGTCTCTCTTATCTCTTAGATGGAATTAATTAGACACTCGCGTCTCCTGACGTATGCTTGCATTAAAACAAAAAAACAATCCCACCCCGATAAGCATTGCGGGCGATAAGCGGGCGCTACTTACCGGCCGCGTCCTTGAGCAGCTGCACGCACGGCTCGTGCCCGCTGCGTTCGGCCAGATCGAGCGCCGTCAGCCCGTTGCGATCCTTCGCGATGAACGAGGCGCCCGCGTCCAGCAGCACCCGGATGTTGCTCACGTGCCCGTGCTCGGCGCTGAAGTGCAGCGCAGTCTGGATATGGGTGCGGGATAAACGAATGTGAGTGCTGGACCAACGCCGAAGGGCTCGCGGACCCTTCCCGTACCTTATTGTCGCAGCGGCAGCCGGCGGTGGCGTTCACGTTCGCGCCGGCATTCAGCAGCATCGGCAGGCAGCGCGAGTCGGCCGTGATGGCGGCCGCGTGGATCGGCGCCCGGCCCCACGAGTCCAGGCAGTCGATCAGGTGCACCTCCTCCTGCAGCAGGTCCTCCAGCAGCTCGACGTTGTCCCACAGGGCCGCCTTTAAGATACGAAGTTTGCGGTTATGCAGGCGGTTCAGGACGCGCAGCTCGCGAGTCTTGCGCTCGAACAGCCCCATCCGGCGGCGGTCGCACCCGTACTACACACACGCACACGGGCGCACGGCCCGCCGGGAGGCGAATGACCGGCCGGGTTTTGCGCGGCCCAGGGCAAACCCATCCTCGCCACAAATACAATTAGCTTAATGCGATGCCCTACGAAGCCCGCGAGCGGGAACGAGGCGGGGGGAGGGTAAATTCGCGCACGGATCAGGTTACCCGAGGAGCCACCGTTCCCGTCGGTGAGCGCTAATCCGCGGGCGTGTAATCCCCGGCCCCCGGGGAGGCCAAACATAGGCCTGCGGTAAGTATCGATCAAGCAGTCCGCCTTTCCCGAGCGGTGTGAATTATTTATCCACGAACGATCACGACAGCGGGTCGGTTAGCGCTTTCACTCCACCGAAAAAGAAGAAAAAAACGTCAGAGAAGGTTGCGCTTTGAGGAAAAAAAACATCTCCACAGACGCACGGACAATCCACTCGCTCATGTAGGGCTTCTTGCGTGACTTCCTGGCGTTCGCAGCATCTTCACCGATGTCCCCTCGCATGATTATGGTCTGCACGGTGCGGGAAACGATTGAAATCGCGCCTGCAACTCGTCCTCAACGGTGCCGTCCGCCGGGGTGTGCGTGAATTGCCACCAATTCCGCCCAATTACGCGTGCCACAACCCGCGGCACGGGAAAGCGGCCGTGACGCGACGACGAAGGTCCCCCGAGCGCGAGTTAATTGCCCGGCGGCGGGGTTGCATTTTGCTCTAAAACATCCGAACGAACGAACAGATTAAATTAGGTCCCCCTGCTTCTCCCACTTCCTGCCCACGGTCGTTTGATCGGTGCGCTGGTTCAGGTTGAGCCCGTGGTGTGTTGATTGAAGACGGACCGGCGGGTGGGTTTTGTAGCTAAAAATATGGTTACCGAAATAACAGCCACCTCCACCCCCGCCAGGGTCAAGGTGGCTGTGTCTTGCTTTTGCCGAAGCCCCTCTGCTCCTTCTCCACGGTCCGCGGGGAAAGCGTGTGGTTATGCAAAACGCACTGCCTACCGGCCGGAGAAAGCGCACTCCGGTACGATCGATAGACGGAATCCGGACGAACGTGGCCTTACCTGGTGCAGCAGCCTGCCGGGGAACTCCTCGCTCTCGGGTGAGGACGGTATCGGGTCGGCCATTTTTCGCGCTAGGTTTCGGGATCGGAGTCGGAATCGGTTCCCGTTTACATCGGTGTCACTGGTGCGCCTGCAAGCGTTTCCGGCACGTGCTCCTTCCGAGGCAGGACGACAGGGCAGGACATGCGGCCCGCAAACGATGTCCCTATTAGTGTTTGTGTGTGTGTGTGCGTTGAAGGCTTTCGATTTAGGGCTGCCGAAAGCGAAGCGTCCTGGCCTTGCTGAAGCAGTGTTTCGTACCGCGCAGATGCGGATATTAACGCGGATGCGAGTGCTTTTTTGTCTCTCTTCTTTTCGTGGGTGTGTGTGTGTGTGTGAGTGTGTGTTTGTAGTGTGCATGCACCGAGCGAAACAATTCCGCTTGTACCGCTTGTAGTTCACACTGCACACTCAACGATCCGAAGCGTTACCAAAAACATATGCGCATAATCACCCACACAGACACTGGCGTACGCGAACGCCCACTCGAGCGCACCCTCCCTCTGCTCTTCCGCACCACACCCACACACTTATTGACCGTTCATTGTTCATCGTCGTTGCAGCTGGTTGTTCCGCTTTCCCATTTGTGCTCGCGCTGTGCGGGGAAACTGGCGGACGCGTTGACTGGGGATATTTCGCATCACGCGACAGATTTCAAGTAATTCACGACACGGACACGATCGCACGCACAAACGCGCCCTTGCGCACCCTTTATCGACCTGAAAATTGTGTTTTTGCAATCGCGAAACCTGCGGTACCGAGCCAGGTGGCCAGAGGTGTGTATTGTTTCGCTGTCGATACGCACCAGCAGCAACAACAACAAACGTTTGGCAACAACTTTTGACGTTTGTGGTGACGGCCGTGCGCGCTGTTCGAAAAGTTTGCGAAGCGCGCCGTTTGAATTGTTCGAATTTGGCGGTTATTGTTGCCTGTGTTCGAAAATGTGTGTTTATTCCAATGCCAACAATGAAATATTTCATAAAACAAAACAAATCTATACTTTATTCGCTACTTACATTATGATCACTATAGTACGAGTATTACATTAGGATAGATTAGTTAGCGTACAAAAATGTTCTACTTTTGGCGTTGTACTGGAAAATATATGCTCGCGATGGAAGGGCATCACTGCGCAGTGATCCATTCGCTCAGGGCGGCCACATCGGCCAGGACGGCCGGTATACCGTCACCACAGCCGATGCCCCAGGAAACGATCCCGTGCAGCCGGTAGCGTCCGTCACGCTCGCAAACCAACGGACTCCCGCCGGAACCCTTGCAAACGTCCGTTTCGTTGCCCGCGGCGCACATGAAACTCGGGTGTAGCTTAAACTTACGCCCCAGCGAAGGTATGGTCTGCAGCTGAGCCTCACACTGCTGCCGCTCCACGATCGACAGCTTGCTGAACTGTTGTACGCTTTGCACGCGGTTGTTTGTAGGCGATCCGCCCCAGCCCGTCACGTAGCAGGGCGTGTCGTTGACGAAGTCGTCCTTGCGTCCCGGTAAACACACGGGTGCGATGTTCGGTCGGGTCCCATTTAGCGGTTCGCGGAAAAACAACAGCGCAAGGTCGTTGAAGAGTGCCCCGGAATAGTAGCCCGGATGGACCACCACCCTATCGACGGTCCGCTCCTGGTGGGGCAAACGTTCCTGCGTGTGGCGTCGGTCCCAGTCGCCGGCGTGAACAACGAAACGATTCGGGTGCAAACGGTTGCTGCAAGGAAGAGGAAGGAGAAGGTCAGGATCTAGCACATCGAATCCGCTCTTCGGTACGCACTTGGAAACGCAATGGGCTGCCGTCACCACGACGGTGCTGTTGAGGAGGGCTCCTCCACAGTGGTACACGAACGACCCATTCCGGATCAGCTGGTACACGGCCACCGTCCAAGGAAACTCGCCAAACCCAACGGTGCCAGATTGCGGCACACTGACGCGGTCTTCGTTGTCGTCATCCTGGAAGAATATTCTGCTGCTTGCCGAGTGCTGCCGGCGGCCGCATTGACTGCCGGTGTTGGAGAGCGCTGCTGGCGGAGTTCCCGCAGCCTGCTGTGACTCCGTCGAGGGTGGCGTATCTACCGGGAGCGAATTGCTATCAATCGGATTGAACGTATCCGGCAGGCTGTGGCTGAGCAGGAGGTTCGACAGCTCGAGCAGCAGATTCGGATCGTGCGCCGTTCCATTCGGTGGAAGCGGCCGGAACGGTACGGTTTCCGACAAACCGGGCGCAACCGGATCGGAGTCGAATATTAAACTATCGACCGGTTCCAGCTTCGTGGAGGCGGCACTGCTGGTCCGTATGGTTGTGGTTGGGGCGACCGTTGTGGTGGTTGTTTCACCCGGGGCGATAATATGCGCACGGCGACAGCAAACACTCTCCGCACCGCACAGGCCATCGCTGTGAACGAGAAATTAATTAGTTTGTGAGAGCAACCGTTCGAAAAAGCAATAAAAACAAACACGCAAACACTCCATTCGAACTGTCAAAACTGGCATAATCGCCAGCTTCGTGGATCGACAGGTGCGGCGCCACTGACAGCGGCCTGTCAACACACGCGCTCTTACGTCACTCGTACCGCACTCGTTTCGCTAACACGGTTTCTCCCACGAAAGGTGGTGTATGGCGTAAGACGATGCGAGCACAGTGAAAAAACACTGCAAGTACACCGTTTTCAAGGGCAAAAACACCACCAGAAGCTAGTCGATCGAACCTACTTCCGGAGAGCATCCTCAACCGGCAGCATCAACCACGGCAGAATGGTAATATGCGCACCCAGCGCCCAACGAGAGAAGGCACTCGTACACGGGCGCTTATCACCATCATCCCGTGAACCTTGAAAAGTGTGCAATAAGCCGTGCAATGTTCCGCCATTCGCTTTCGTTTCAGCTACAGCTGTACGCAGCTGGCCGGTTAGTGCCATTTCTACTCTCCTCCAAGGCGCACCAGGCGATACCATGCTCGGTGGTGAGTAAGCGCGGCCTTCAAAAGCGAACCGCGAACGCCGAATGACCGAGGTTCGTCTTCTTTTTCTTCCTCCCGTTTCAGCGCGCCTACTCCGCCCGCCGGCCCGGCTTCTTCACCCAGGTGATCGACAACATCAAGCAGGAGATGGAGAAGAACAAGGAGATGAAGGAGAACCTGAAGAAGTTCCGTGAGGAGGCACAGAAGCTCGAACAGTCGGACGCGCTGAAGGCGGCCCGGCAGAAGTTCAACACGGTCGAGTCGGAGGCGTCCAAGAGCAGCGAGGTGCTGAAGGAGAACCTGGACAAAATCCGGGGCCGCATGACGGAGGCACTGGACGAGGCGGCCAAGACGGACCTGGCGCGGAAGGCGGGCCAGCTCGGCGAGGAGCTGAGCAAGACGGCCCGGGGCGTCGGCGAAACGCTGGCCGAGAAGGGCCAGGTGATCGGCCAGTCCGGCGCGTTCCGGGGCATCAGCGAGACGGCGAAGGTGGTGCGGCAGGAGATGGACAATCAGGGCATCGAGGCGCGCGTGTACCGCAGCCCGGAGCGGCTGCGGAAGCGCGTCGAGGTGTCGATGTCGGCCGACCCGTCCCGCGTGGTCGAACCGAACGCGGACGCGACCGGCGTCGAGCTGCACAAGGACAGCAAGTTCTACCAGTCGTGGGAGAACTTCAAGAACAACAACCAGTACGTGAACAAGGTGCTAACGTGGAAGATGCAGTACGACGAGTCGGAGAACCCGATGATCCGCGCGTCCCGTCTGCTGACGGACAAGGTGAGCGACATCATGGGCAACCTGTTCTCGAAGACGGAGCTGTCCGAGACGCTGACGGAGATCTGCAAGATCGACCCGAGCTTCGACCAGAAGCAGTTCCTGCGCGACTGCGAGGACGACATCATCCCGAATGTGCTCGAGTCGATCGTGCGCGGCGACCTGGCGATCCTGCGCGACTGGTGCTTTGAGAGCACGTACAACATCATCGCGACGCCGATCTCGCAGGCGCAGAAGGCCGGCTACCGCCTCGACTCGAAGATACTCGACATCGAGAACGTCGATCTCGCGATGGGCAAGGTGATGGAGCAGGGCCCAGTCCTGATCATCACCTTCCAGACGCAGCAGATCATGTGCGTGCGGGACGGCAAGGGCGCGGTGATCGAGGGCGACCCGGAGAAGGTGATGCGCTGCCACCACGTGTGGGTGCTGTGCCGCGACCCGAACGAGCTCAACCCGAAGGCCGCCTGGCGGTTAATGGAGATGTCGGCCAACAGCACGGAACAGTTTGTGTAGGGTAGCGAATGCGACGCCTCCCGTACCTCTTCCCCAACCCAGTGCGTCGCCCCGGGAGAATGTGCGTGTGCTTGAGTGTGTCTGTGTGTGTCTCTGTATGAGTGCGCGTGTGCATGCGGAAAAAAGGATGCGAACACAGGCAACAAAACCCGGAAATGCGACGGATGTTCCTTTCTCAGCTGTGATCGCATACCTCGTGTTCGTGTCCTTGGAGTGAGTGCTTGAATGCGACCGGACGCGCGACAGCTAGAAGCTACAGAGCGAAGTAGAGTGTATAAGTATGTGCGTGTGTGTGTGCGTGTATCTGGTCGGTTGCCGTACCGGACGTTGGTCGGAAGGTTGTACACTGGAAGAACCGATCGAAAGAGAAACCGGAAAGCGGCCGACAGCGCGATCAACGAGTTCAATAGGCAATAAAACAAAAATTCAAACCGGATGAAGGGTCGCTGTTCTGCCCGGATTCATCCAGCCACCCCTTGTACAGATGCAAAACCATCAGCCAGCAGTTTCTTCCTTTTCCCGTACATCCAGAAATCCCCTTTGCGCTGCTATCAAAACCGATGGATTCCGTGGAATCCCCTGCTACATCTACCAACCGAGGAGCACACGTACGCCAACGAACGTAATCAATCCCAACGATCAGCATCACTACGTTCGCATCGTAATCTTTTGAAGGTGTACGCCTACCATTTCTGGATTTCCTTTCATATACAACCGTTTCTGATAGGTCAATCCTGCGGTGTAGCTGGGGTTGAGTATCGTTCCTGTCGCGTGAAATACAATCCAACTTTCAATACAACCAGCTCCTTAATGGGCAAACCTTCCACCATCAACTCAACTCAATTTCGGGCGTTTCTACAGCAGGCCAAGATCGAGAAGCAGTTGTAGCGCTTGATAAGTACATAAATCCTGAACTCGAATATGAGGGAAATGTGAAATTAAGGAGCAGGATCGGTAGATGTTCTCGTGTAGATTGCTGACCATCTCTGGTTATCGTTGGCTTAGTAATTGCCCGTAGCCTGGATAGTTTGACCTACGTACGAGGGAAGCTAACCACGAATGACAGACCACCCCAAGATGGCTGAACAAATGACCTAAACCTAGAGCCTGTTACAATACTTGAAGACACTCGGATGTATAGTCACGTCCAATGCTATGATTAGAAGTCCGGTCATAACGAACAGCTCTCTATTTCCGCTCAATGGTAACACCCACTAAGTCAGTGTGCCAGTAGACACGTACTGTCATGAGACCACGCCGTTCTCGAGGACGACGCGATGCTCGGGGAATTTTGATGCGCCAAACACCCCGCGATGCCGCCGCTGACGTACAGAGCGGTTGCCGTCGTACGATCGTTTTATTAATTAAGCGCGACCATCGATTGGCGTCGGCATCGTGAGTTGTTTATTTAAATTTAGACGGAGGACTTTTTCCCCCCTCACCCTTGGGGGGTGGTTGCTTCTCACTTACCGACCGATCGCATGACTGTTGCACCGATCCAGCGGCACGCAGATACAGTCCGGCGAGCCGTTGTCAACGAGGGAATTGCCACCGACGCGCACCGCATCCAGCTCCGAGTCCTGCCGGAGAAGAAGACGTTTTGATTGGGAGGGAGATGTTCGGCCAGCCCGGTTGTCCGGCCGGCTACGCTTCTACTACCTTCGTCACGACGATCGCTTTCACATCCTTCGTTTCGCGCAACGCTTCGGCCTGCTTGAGCAGGTTGGTGTTCATCCACCAGAAGCTGCCGTCGAGCTGACCGGCCACGGGAACGGTCCCGATGGACAGCAGCATCACCACCGACACTGACAGCGCAAGGAAGCACCCCGCAACGGGAGTCATTTCAGGTTTGGAGTTGTTTGTTCTTCAAAATGGCGTAACTGGAACGAAGACGTTGCGCGTAATCCTATCGCACGACACACGAGCACACACACGACACACAGAACGCACTGTTTTGATTCGTTCCGCACCAGATACGAGACACTCGCGCACTTGCGCAACACTGCAGCGACCAGCGAACGACGAATGCGCCGCGAGCCGACCGCTGCAAACGTTTTTTATTCGCCGCATAGATTCAACCTGCTCCGCGCTGCACACGTATGTGTGCTGGACAGTGTTCGATTGATTTCTGCGTTGATTGTGGGTGAAGGCCACGCGGGCCGGCTGCGGTCTTATGCTGCGGCGAAGATGAACGAACCCAAGCGATGCAAAAAAGGAGAAAAAAGACGGGCAACGAGGCTTATGCAACTGAACCCGGTTGCTTCCTGCTCAATGCCCGGTGAATATACAGCACACCCGGAACGGAGCTAATCGGTCTTCTTTACTCCCGCTCTCTCTCTCTCTTACTCTTTCTTCCACACACTAGTTTCTACCTGTCTGCCTTCTCTCTTCTTCTTCCGCTTTCGGACGCTCGAAGCGGCGCCACCGGTAATCGCTTCACGAAAGTTCAAGGCCAGCCCGCCGGCACGTCTAGCGGCGAACGACAGTGCGTGATTTGTGCGCCCTTGGTGCGGGCGAAGCATCCGAAATCGAATCTTCCCTCAAGACGCCGGGCCGGCTTGCGCTTTCGTTTGCGCGCTACGGAGCCGGAGGTCAACGACCGGCGTGCAGTGCCGGATGCGCCGGACAAGGCCGGCCCGTGGCCCGTGTGTGTGAGTCATCGCCGCGCGTCCCCGACATTGGGAAGTTCACCTAGCCGCGCATAGCGCTACCGATTACCGAAACATTCCGAGCGTCATTCTGCTGGGATTTTCCCCGACACCGGCGGCGGTGTTTGCTGCGGTTGGTGCGCGTTTGGAAGCCCCACGGTCACGGTTGCGCTGGTATCCGCTTCGGCACCATGGAGGGGGTAAGGTCAGCGGCAAATAGTGAGCGGTAGTTACGCTGGGGCGGCCTGCCAGGTGGCAAGTATGTCTCTGCTCCACTTTCTGTGCTGCCAACATTCCAATCTGGTGGTGTGTTTGCATGGAGTTGGGAGAACCGTAAACTGAGCATATTGAAAAGAGCCTAATCACTCCTCAAAGCGATGCGATGACGACGTTAAAGCACATTTTAAGCTCAATTATTCCATTCCAACACTTCTTGGACGTGCGCTATCTTATTAGTAGTGAAATTGATGTCAAGGTCGATGGGCTTCGTCATCTATTCTTAAAATAGTTTCGCATCTCAACGTTGTTATTCTATAGTTGTAGTATTTTTGGGTCCATGTCAATTCTAAGTTCTGTTATCTTTGTATCGCAGTGTCGATCTTCCCTACTTACTCAACGGGAGTGACCTGCTGCAACAAACTCTGGGACGTCGTCCGTTCTGGCGGAAGAGTCAACGCCAGCTCAGTCTGTCTCGTCATAAAGAACTTTAGGGATTGGATCGTCAGGTGTCACGTCCAGCCCACAATAGTAGGGTCATCATAAAGTTCCATCGTCTTTCACACACACTGGAGCAACAATCTTCCGTAGCATCTTCCTCTCTTCGAACCCGGCTAAGAGAGCTTAGTCAGATTTTGCCAGGGTCCATGCCTCAAAGGTGTATGTAAGTACTGGGACTAAAAATGACTCCTGTGTCCATTAGTAATGGGAAAATCAATCCGGATCGGAACCTGGGATGCGATGTCTAGTGGTATCCGTGATCGCCTAGAGTCGAATTCCAGATTCATCTCTCATGGCATTCAGATCCGGGATTTGGGGTTCTGATTTGTCACGATGTAGGTGATGCATATGTTTGTTTTTTCAGTTGAAAATTTAAACACATTACAAAGTTACTTGTCGAACGTTATAGCATAACATCAAAAGAACCACAACTAATGCTGAAACGTATGTGTGCAATCGATTTCTACTATGAATTACATCAGCTGTTGACCAAGGTTTGTTGACGGAACAGGTTGATTCATTGCATTGCATCACTCACGGTTGGTTTAGTAATTCGAACAGCTCAGTTCCGTAGTTGTTAATTGAAAATGAAGGAGTATCCTATTGACACGACCCTTTGCTGACGGCGAAAAATGCATTTCAGTTGTTATTCATGTGTGTTTTTGCCAAATTGTAGTGGAATTCGAATTGGAGTTCCCATCGAAAGCGAGCGGCGGGGAGTGGTATGTATTAAATCTTGGTATTTCTGTACAGGAGGGATTCGGATCGGATTCAGAAGATCGATCCCAAACCTGGGAGCGAACCGACCCATCTTTAGTGTTGATCACTGATGAAAGAAGAACTGTAGTGCCTATCTTCCGTTCAAGCTATGCATTCTCCATAGTAATGATGAATGCTAGTATAGGAAAAGGGTGTCCGTGGCTCCTCTTCCTATGAGGAACGATTTCTTCCCGAAACTTTACTTATTGCCATATTATACCTAGATCTTCCATTCACCACCGGATGCTCCACAGGATGGGAATCACGACCGGCGCTGGCGCAGTCGCTGCACGTCCAGTACGGTAAGTTCCAACGAAATTCTCCAGCTTCACCGCGCGCGGATGATAGATTCTGATTACCATTCCAGGAACGGTCACATCCGCATTACGGATCCGAGCGGTCCGGCGGCTCGCACGGTGTCAGCACTTCGTTTTTCTGACATTAATTTCCATTTTGACCCGCCGCGCTCGTATGCAGGTCATAAATTAGCCGGCCCGAATCTCGCCCGCCTGCTCCCGACGCGTCCAGGGCCTTGTGGCAGTGGCCGTGCGGTGAATCGTAAATACTAATCTACGCCACTCGCACCGGTCCGTTCTTTATGGCGCTGGATTTGCCTTCCCCGCCCGGTTCGCGCCCGTCATAACCATAACCCGGACGTCCCCGGGAGGGGTGGATCCTTTCATTTTCAACAGGTGCGTGTGGAATATCATGCAACAGCGGAGCAAAAAACCAAAGCGAAACCCACCAGCCGAACCGCTAAAAGGTACGCAACGCTGATGTTGGTCATATGTTTTCCCGCACGACCTTTCCCCGACATAAAAGAAACACGGGTGGAGTTTCCCCGTCCGCACGCGGCGAGAACCTATTCAAATCAGCCCATAAAAGGATGCACGATTCCTGCATTGAAACGCGGTGCGATTTTGCTACTGCCCCTCGCCGGTGCTAATTATGCAACCCGTTCGGGATCGGGTCGGGCAGGGCGGAAAACAATAGATTTAATTAAACTCAATAATCGCTAACTAATTGCGGGGCCTTTCCCGCCACCACCCCGCCACGCGTTATTATTTGACGGCAGCAGCATTTATTTGCCGTCCCGTGCGCTGCGCGTTGCCTACCTTTCAGGCGGGCCCGATTGCGCGTTGCACATTGGCAAATGAAATCGCTTTTGTCGCTCCGGTGGAGCGTCCGCTTCCCGGCGGGTTCGTGCTGGTAAAATCCTTTCATTCGATCAAACGGCATATCGGTAGCTGGCCCCGCTACGAGCGTAAATTGATTTGCCCGGCTATGGGAAGCGTTCTTTGTTAAATTCTGTCGTTGATCCTGTTTGCAAAATTAGTTCCATAAGCATCGATATTATTTTTCTATTGTGAGAGCGGTTTCCATCGTGCAACATGTTCGTCCCAACGCATCGATTGTGTTGAAGCAATGAACGCCTACCCATGTTGAATACCCTTTGGTGGACCGATGAAACTGTAAGAGCAGCATTCAATAAGGTAATAATAGGCATACTTTGTTGGCAGCACCAAAAAGGGACAGCGTGTGCTCGAAATATGCTCATTTTCAGCGTAATCTGTGCAGAAATCATTTTTAAACAATTAAAAAAACACACACACACAAATAATCTCTCGTGCACCTCTTGTTCGCATGAACGGCTCGCACATCCGAGGCAGGATGTTGTGGTTGTAGCTTGCCGCTGCGTTTCGTGCATAATTAACTACTCGCACCGTGCCGACAAATCCTACTCCCGCGCAAACATACTTGGCTTACAAAAAGAAACGTTCCGCTCTGCCCGTGTCGTGATTTTTTTTTGTTTTTGCAACACACACTGCAAAGCAAGCAAGAAGAAATGAAGCATAAAACCCATATTTTGAAATAAGAATGTTAACGAAATGAATTAAAAATGTTAACAAAAATTCGGATAGGCACATTTGACAGATCTGAAGATAGGAGCGATTTTCGCGCCTATTTCGCGGTGACTAAAAGGCGCGATTCGTGCTGAGACGGTGTCCCTATAGCATGCATTGCTTACCATGGGTGTGGTTGTACATCTCATCCAGTGTCCAGTGTCATCGCCTGATGCAGAAGGTGATATTTGACCCACTGAAAGCGTCAAACGGAACGTTTCTTTTCCTGCAGTGCATGCATTTCTTTCGCATTCGCACGCGGCGCCCGTAGCCCGCCCGATCGAACGAACCGCCGAGCCGTCAAAGGTACAAACGTGCGCTTTTATTCGCCACGGTTCGCTCGCCGTTACACACAAACAATTGTAGGGTTATGGTTTTGCCTGCCGCAGCAGTAGTAAGCTCCAAAACCGGGCCTGTCCCTCTCTCCCTGCACGCGTACACCTACATCTATAATACTCCCTCCCACCACTCATGGCAATGTTACACCGATCGGAACGAAAAGGAAGAGTGAGAGCGGAAGAGAGCGCGAGAGGGAGTGAGTGAGAGAGGGAGAGAGAAACAATAAAAAACCTACTCAACGCGTACTGTGTACCACTTCTTGAACGGTTGCATCACACGGATCTTAAAATCGGTTGGGACATGGGGGGGGGGGTTTATACGCTTGGTAATCATTAGGATAACAATACTATATCACGTTCGCTCTGAATTATTCCCGCCCGAAGAAGAGGAGAGGGCGCCTATAAGCGTCTGACGAGACTGGTGGCACGAACAGGGACGCTGTGGTGGCCGCTGCGCCACTGGACAACTCCACCCTGGAATGGACAAGATGGCAGCGGTGGTGTGTGAAGTTTGTGGAGTGTTGCAGCCGGAGCCTTTAATGAACATCTGGAACTCACAGCGCACTGGGAAGGGTTATGTACAAGATAGCTACGGGGCCGACAACAGGTACTGTGGATGTAGAGGTAGTTAACGAACTAAGGACAGAGGCGTTTTGGGGGGGAAGAAAAACCGAAAGGGTTATCGTCGGCAGTGTACCACCGCTGACATGACGCTGTACGGGGAACTGAACTGGGTTTTGGCTGCTACCGTCCTCTCCTCTTCGGGCGCGGTCAACATGGTCAGATGGTTGTTTAGCATACGTTATTTAACTATAATATCGTATCTGTGTGTTTTGTGTGCTTTCTTCTCCCGTTTGCACTACAAACGTACACCTTAGATTTGCTGCGACTCCTTCTCGCCCTCCTGGAACGGTCGCAGCACCGTGATCGGGACTGTCCCTCGCACGTACTTGAAGTTGTCCGTCAGCTGCGCGGTCGTCAGTGCCTCGACGGGTTGATTGTTCACCTGCTCGAAAGCGGAACGCACGCGTTAACCGAGAAGGGGTTAGGAACCGACACCGGGGGACATTGGCAGGACACTAACCTGGTCGATGATATCCCCGACGCGCAACCGCCCGTCCCGGTCCACGACGCAGCCCGGGTAGATGGCGCTGATCGCCGTCCGCGACGTCCCGTTCGGTAGCGCCAGTGGCTTCAGCGTGAAACCGAGCCGGCTGAACCATCCCTTCCGCAGGGTGACCGTGATCGTCTGTGGAGGTACGAGACGTTGGTGAGTGTCGATCGCATAGCTCGCGATGAGAGGACGCTGGCGTGTACCTGCATGCTTCCGATACCGTCAATGGTGCGTGTGCTCTCTTCCGGCGCAACCGGGCTCGACTCTTCCGGTGGCAGTGTTGCGTCACTCTGCTGCTGCTGCTGCTCCTCCTCCGGTTCCTGCTTCTGCTCCGCCTGCTCCTGTTGCTCCGGGACGTCCCGCTGTGGTTCCTCCGTGCTGGAACCGTCGCCCGGGTCACCCGCGCACACCAGCGACTGGGCTCCCTTCCATTTCTGCATGCTTTGCTTGCCTGCGGGGGGAAAGAAGCAAACGAATGAAGCGAATGAAGCGGCCACGCGAGCCACACCTACCTTCCCGGTCGGCCGCCTCCATCGCTTCCGCCGCGTCGCCCTGCACCGACGCGTAGTTGGGCGTTTTGCGCGTGAAGTGCTGCACGTTCATCGACGAGTAGCGGGGCGTCCGGTGCGCGAAATGCTGCACGTAGATCGCGTCCGCCTCGTCGTCCGGGCGCGCGAGCGTCTGCTCCGTCTTGCACGGCACCAGCAGCATCTCGGACGGCGGGCTGTCGCGCTGGACCGCCACCGGCTGGCCGGCGGCGTCGAGATCGAGAAACGTCGGCCGGGCCCGGGACGTCTGCTTCGGGGACTGGGCAACGGCGGCGGCGGCGCTGGTGGCGGTGGCGGTGTTGGTGGACGACAAGGAGCAGGCTTCGTTCGCGATGATGGCGTCGAGCTCGTCGTCGCGGTAGAATGCGTCGTCCGGGTCGTTTTCGGCTGCAAAGAGGTCGACAAACAGCGAGTGTCAAACGGACATTGCGAAGGAGTTGCGGACCTTCAGCCGAGTGGTGACAAATCCACTCGAAGTCTGAGAGATTCGTTTAGGAGCTAGTGCTTTTGTGACTCCTTTGCTATAGTCTCGTCTGCTTTTGGGAGTTTGGAGTCTTTGAATCGACTCACTAACTATTTCCGAAAAAATGAAACCAGCGCATCACTAGTAGTGATTCTGATTGTTACGCTTAACCCTTCTCTTATCCGGGAGTACAAGAGCGGTTGTGACACCTACTATACTTCACACTATACTTCGAACGTAAATTGAATGCAAAGTCAGCAGATATATCAAAGCTTATAGTCAATCCTGATGTACTTCCAGAGAAGATCTGAAGGAACTGATGGATAGCTCGGATGCTGTGGGAAGTGCTTGACAGGAATGTCAGGCGTAACGAAAAGCTTCAGCAAAGGAACCTCCACTACTTCCTTACTACACCAGGAAACCAAGTCGTCCAATCTACGCTCCTCGGATAGAGTTCTCGTTCCTCCTTCCGCAATGGCATAGACAATGTTTTTCAAAGGTACCTACGATCTTGACGATAGTGACGACTAATACTAAATTCTGTACTCCTGGTTTCAACAATCAATTATTCTGTGTACAAAAAACTAAACAAACATGAACGTCTCGAACTTAATCCCTAGCGCTATGCATCTTGTTCCTCGGTTTGCTTTGTGTACCTTCGTTCGATTGTTGATGATGGTGCCCTCCGGCCCGTTGCAGCAATCGTCTCGGTGAGACGACACTGCCAGACGTAATGGACGAACCGGACATGGCCTGATCCAGCAGCCGGTGGGCCGCGACATCCGTCAGCAGGGAAATGGCTTCCGGCCGGAGCCGGGCCTTGCCGCGGACGTCGCCGCTGCTGTACCCGTCGGCGCAGCTGTCGCCGTCCTCGGGTGCGACACTGTAGCAGCAGGAGTCGGTGAGCGACTGGGCGGACGGTGGCGTCTGGAGGTTCGGGTCCGGCCGGTACAGCCGCAGCCGGACGTTGTCCGCCGCCTGGCGCATGAACAGCACCGCCTGCGCGTGGCTCATGCACGACACGGGCACCCCGTTCACGGCGAGGATCTTGTCGCCCGGCCGGACGCGCCCGTCGGTCAGGGCCGGCTCGCGTATCAGCGTGTGGACGTAGTGGCCGTCGGTCGGCTCCTCCGTCGGCAGCAGCGTGAACCCGATCGAGCCCTGCTGCTTCGTCATCATGATCTCGAACTCCTGGTGGGAATACGAAATGAGAGGACCCGGTCGCAGAGCAAAACAATGGCGCCTCGGGCTTACCCCGCTGAAGTTGTCATCGGTGGGTTCGAGCGACGGCAGATAGGTCTGCGATTGCTGCCAGTTCGGTGCGTGGTGGAATTGCTGCTGCTGCTGCTGCTGCTGCTGCTGGAATGGTATGCCGGCACGACGCGGCGACGGCTGCACCGGGAGTCCGCCGTAGTACGGCTCGTTCGTGTGCGTCTTGCGCAATGGCGGCAGTGGTGGTTCCGCCGGCGGCGACAGCTTCCTCCGGTACTGCTCGTCCTTCGGCCGGCATACCGTCAGCAGCACGACGTTCGACGCCTTCCGCAGCACTTCCAGGGCCAGCTGCGTGCGAGAGGCGTACGGTGCGTTAGGCAGCGCGCCGGAAGGTGTGTGCGGAGACGTTACTTACGTGCTTGGGCAATCCCGTCAGCAGGACACCGTTTGCTGCCAGTAGAATATCGCCCGGTTGTAACAGTCCTGTGGCCCACGCGGCCTGATGCGGAAACAGCCGCTTAATGCGGATGAGCCCCGGGAAGGGCTCGTCGGAATCGGTGCCACCCGTCACCGACAGGCCGAGGTCTCCCGTGCCCTTCGGCACCTGCACGTAGAAAATTGAGTCTAGACAAAGAGAGAGAGAGAGACGAAGAGAGATGAAGGATGTTAGTACAAGAATGCGATTAAAACGCCAAGTCCATACCAAACAAGATGTCTCACTTCGAAAGAACACTTCAAAAGTGGAGAGCTTGCTTGATAAAAAAAAGCATTTGGAGCTCTTCTGTCCTGTGTGCCTAACGAGTTTCGCAAGTTAGTTGGCATCATTTTCAACGCCATTGAAATTCGCAGCAGGTTCAAGGAAGGGTTCACAATTTCGATGGGTGTCTCTGATGAACTCTGAAGAAACTTTCCCTTCTTCCAGCTCTAATATCACTATGTTACTATGGTACAAATTGTATCCACAAAGTCTCCAGTGGATACCATTTCTCAATTATGAACTTTCTGAAATTTCGGATGAAAGTGCACGGTGCAACTGTTTCGTGGTACGAATCGCACACACAACTCAAAGCCAGAACATGCCCCAAAACCACCTGGAGATAGCTAGCTTTGCTCCGTACACAATTGGTACATGCGAGTTACAGAAAGAAACCGGCAAAGGCAGGGCCAAACTAATGCATAATTTCAAGGAGATCATTACGATTCTCCAGCCGCACTCGACCGAACCCTCCAACGGGCCTTGGCGGCAGCGAGTGGTGAATTTATTGTCCCGACAAGTAAACGTATGTACGGTGCACACTGGTTGCAGCAGCGCTTAAAGGTTTCTGGGCAGGCACGTCCATAAAAACTTGGAGCACCTGCGGTTGGCCTTACAGGGCGCTCGTGTGCATGTAAGAGCTCTTCAGAGCGCCGCTACAGTTTTACGAGAGGATGTGCACATTTGCGGTACGATTATCTATCGCTAATGGCGTGGTGAATGTGAGTAACGAGATATAACTGACTGTGCTGTAGAAACGGTAGAAAATAGCCAGAACTGACAGCTTGCAAAAGAGATTTTTTTAAGACTTTTGAAGGATCGTCAATAACAAGTAGATCCAAATAAAAACACAAATAAAGCCTAAGGAAATGGTCACTGTATTACCCATTGCAAACTTTGTGGATTTATCCGCCTAAAAGTATGCACGCTGCACGTGAAACGCTCTCTGGGTGCGCCCGAAAAGTATGCACTACCCAGCACACCAATGCTCGTTCAACGCTTTACTAGCCAGCTCAAACGCGCGTGGCTCCTCGTTAAAGAACGCGAAGCAAACAGGTTGCTTAAAGCGCCGAAACTTACACTTAAAAGAAGAAAAAACAACACACACACACACACACACATACACACACAGACAAAACAAATCGCGAACAAGCAGGGCGTCGGAACCATAAATCACGCTGTTTGCTTCATTCATTGCACTGACAGATGTAACTGTTTGCCGGGAGGGGTCCCCGTGCCGGAGCAAATTGGATTGGTTTGCATTACAAATGCGCGGGCCGGGGTGTGGGCAGGGGGGGGGGGGCGAGCGAGTCGGGATCTTGTGGGTTTGGGAAACGAAAATTGAAACGCGTCCGCTGCGGAATGCTTTGCGGCGTTGCGACGAGAAACGTTGGGCCAGATTTGCAGTCTTTGCAGGCGTGTTGGAGGCGGGCAGGGTCGAGGAGAAGCGGCTCGTTTGTGGGCGAGCTGGCAGATAAGACGTGCGCAGATACACGTCAGACCCATATTGGCAGGACCTATTCAGCGGCCGAGAGAAAGCGGACGTGAAATTCACTTTCTCGTTGACATTTCCCAACATGTCCATAAAACAAGTATTGGACGTCAACAGTTGGAGACTTCAATGTCCCAAGTGTTTGTATTGAGATTTTTTTTGTTGTGGAACGTACTTCTCACGGAGGTTTGTTGCGCGTGGTTTGCCACTGAAAAATGGAAGATTAATGGATGTTGCACTTACCCTTCGTAATGAAACTGTAGTTGGCAATTAGCAGGTTGGGGGCGGTGGTCATGTAGTTCGGTGCTAGCTGCTGCTCCTGCTGTGGTTGCTGCTGTTGCTGCTGCTGTTGCTGCTGCTGCTGCTGCTGTTGCTGCTGCTGATGTGTTCCCATGCCCGGGATGAATCCGAAAAATCGCGGCTCTTGCATCGGATCCTCATCGGGCGATCGTTCGCTCCCGTACCCCTGATCCCACGCGGTATCCATCCGTCGCCGTGGCAGCGTTAAGTTCAGGAAGCCGGGGACGGGCGCGGCAGTGCGCTGAATGTGTGTGGTGGTGAACGGTGCTGGCGGGTGATAGCAAAAGGAAGAAAAAGACAAACAAAACAATTGTAAGCACGTCTGGCGGATTGGAGGATGCTGCCGCCTGCAACGTATGCAACGCGCACAGCACGATCTCGAGACGGCACCAGCTCCCACGGCTCCCATCGCTTGCGAAGTTTGCCGTCATCTGGCTAGTTAAATTAATGGGCCAACTTGTGCGGAACGTTTTCGGCTGCCGGTGTAGTTGGACTTCCATTGCCAGGCGGCACGATGAGCGGAGCGTTTTTACACAAAAATGCTGCTACCTCGCGCGAGCATTCGCGTGCTCCGAACCGAACCTTGGGTGGAAACTTTTCCGGTCCAAACGTGTGCGGTGCCCGCCCACACGGAATCGCCACGGGAGCGGACGCACCCCGTGAGACGTTCGTTCGGACGGTAGATTTATAGTGTGTCTTTCGGTGCTCATGAAATTATCCCAGCTCGGTAGGAGAGTTTGAAGCGCACATTTCTTTGCTGTATGCCCGAAACTTTGGCACTTTATCCCGTGGCGAGTGTGTGAGCTGTTTGCCGTGCGTCCACAGAGATTTCCGAACGCACGCTGAACAACTATTCTTCGCCCGAAAGGTATGCAACGTGCACGTCACAGAAAGAGCGGGGAAGATAAAGAGAGAGAGAGAGAGAGAGAGAGAGAGAGAGAGAGAGAGAGAGAGAGAGAGAGAGAGAGAGAGTTTGCCAGCATCGTAATAATGTTAAGGTTAGTTGGTTGCTGGAGCTGTAACTACACCGAAGATCATGGAGCAGAAGTTATTGTCCAGACTTATTGGCAGAAGTTGAGAACAAAAACAGCCAGCAGTTCCAGTACTGATGACTACTGTCGATTACGAAAGGGAACGTCAGCAATACCTAGCTCCTGTTCCAAACGTCGAATGTTTGGAATGAGACGCCCCTAGCAACCGGAAATGATGAGAAACCACCACTTCGGCGGTACAAACACTACAAAGTGGTTGCTCCAGTAGCCGCGACCAGGAATGGCACTGGGAAGATGCCACTTAACAACCGGCAGTTGACAGGCGAATTGATTGTCACGTCGCTGCGACGTTCGGGATGTTGTTTGCATCCACCACATTCGGCCCGTCAAGTGGTCGCTGTTAAATTGAATTTAAAAATCCAAAAACATCCTGCGGTGTCCCTTGGGAGTGGATGGAGTCACCACTTTCATTCCGTATATCAACTCCCTGCTGTCTGTTTGCCTCTTCCTTGTCTTCCAAGTATTGGAACATACCAGAAAAAAAGACAAACCCGAGAAACCGGTGCCAATTAGCAAAATGAAAATCAATTATCGGCCCCCCTACGGCTGCCGGAAGTTGCCTTTCGGGAAGGATGTGGCCGGAAAGCGAAATGAAGGGTGAGTTGAAGTTCGCAAAAAAACGGACTTAATTAGGAAGAAAATGGTACGGTGTTAATTAAGGATGCTCTCGCCCCTCGCGGCTGTTCGCTGTTGTTGTTGATCAGCACGTCATGTGGTTAATACCGAGCAGTGACAGATCTCGGAATCTCTCATCTCAGCGCACTGCTCCAGATTGCACGCGAATCGATATACATACATCGGGCGTTTTACCTTACTTTCGCATCATCCCCGCTCCAGCTCGCGGGCATTTTTCAGTAAAAATCCAATCAACTCGCAACGTCGAACGGAGATGCTGCTCGGGAACATCTGCACAGTGCGCGTTTGTTGGGATAATGGCGGAATGTGTACGCTTCGGCTGGTAACCGGACTCCCGAGTCCGGGCGACTCGGAGCCCAGCACCGAGCGTTCACTTGTCTTCTTCGGTACGCGTAACGATGGGTCACGGTAGCTCAATTACTAAGCACGCTTTGAAAATAGAGCGCTGCTGCTACAAACACTATTGAATAGGGAAGGAGCTAGCAAGGAGTGACAAAAGTCGCCGCGCCGAGGAAGAAGAAGGCGAAGAGTCCCATCAGAGCTGGAGAGAGATATCAGATAACTATGGAGCAGCCAGATATTGCTAAAGCTGGAACAAATCTATACCAAGAACTAGTTAAGCGAGCGGTAGAGAGTGAGAGGAAGACGAGATTGATCAATATTCGATACGATTAGATCTGAATCACGGAACATTTGTATAGATGTATAGCTCGTTTCGGTGCGGAGAGTCCAGATCGCACCCGAGAGGCATGACGGAGAGGGATCTCTAGAGCTGCTCATAACTACCATCAAAAACGTCAAAGAGTAAGGGAGACAGAGAGTCAGAACGACGTTTGATTGCTCGGTTACCGTTAATCGAGAGAGATAGATAATAAACTTTCAGATCTGCTTACGCGGATGAAGAGAGAGTGCTTTACGAGAGACGCCGTACGGATTCACTAGATTTCCGAGAAATGCAAAGCCATTATAGATTTAAACCAACTGAGCCGTGCTGATCAATGCGTCTTGATGATTGCAAACGAGACTGACTGTAGGCTACGGTGATCAAGTTTGGAGCGATGTTTGCACTAGAGCACCACGCGTGTTGGTGGAGCGAGATACCTTCCGGTCTTTTAGGTTAGCCCAACCAATCTAACTTTAGTCTTTGGTGAACCCCTCGTTGCAAAACAACGAATACCAAAAAAAAAATCACGCCAAAAACGCAAACAAACCATTCCGTTCGACGAGTTTAGTAGACACAAACATCAACACCAGGAAAGGGGAGAAAGAGAAAGAGTCGAATCGAAGCCCGCAAACCTTTGCAGATTTTTCCCTCGTCATTCCGGCTGATATTGCTTTGAAACGCAAAGCAAACCCCCTAAAATCTAGGCCCGGTGTTTCTCCTTCTTTCACTCTCTCCCTCTCTCCCTCTCTCTCTCTCTCGCTCCGCCTCGTTCCCCGTCCAGGTGAGCGATGCGGAAGTATTCGAACGAAGACACCCGAAACCTCGCCTCCCAATTCTCGGTACACCCGCCTCAGAGCCCCAACGACAGAAGACTAACCCGTAAAACAACACATTTGATAGCCGAACGGTCCTGGAGAACGGTCTTGAGTTGGGATCTATTTGCACAGGTTCCGGAGCCCGCTGCAGCACTCGTGAAGTCAAATAAGAAACGATACCCGTCCAAAACCCTCCCGTCGGTGGACGGGAGGACCTGGGTTGAAGTGGAACACCGAACAAACCATAAAACACGAAACTCACCCAGTCGAACACAGGCAAGAGAGAGAGAGAGAGAGAGAGAGAGAAGCAAAACGCACTCGTTAACTGGTTCAATTGGCATCGGAGTTCATACTTTTCCGCACCGAATGAGGTGCTAACAAACAACAACAATCATTTGGGGCAAGATTTGTGTGGCCCGAGAAATAGGGACGCCCGTTAAAGGAAGAATCCGACCATCCGGGATGGTTGGAGCAAAAAAAAAAACACGGAGGGATCATGGAGGTAATCTATCGCTTACTCGATACAGACCGGAGCAGTAGTAGCAGGAGGCGTTTGGTGGGTGTCGCTGGGGCATTATAATTAGACAACCCCTATCATTATAATTACCAGGCCCGCGTTCCGCGTGGGTCGTGTCCCTGCTGGCCACCGCCATTAGGATGGGCTTTGCTTGCCCTCGTCACTCACCAGATCGCACCTTCAGCCTGTGAGAGAAAGCACGGAACTGGCCCTTATTGGCGGAAGGCTATTGATTGCAAAACTCAATATGCATCCATTATCCCATCACCGGCAGGGGCCTTGGCCACGGAGGCAGCAACATCATCATCCGCGCCGCGTTCTCGGACTCGACTGTTTGCCGAACCGTGAAACAACTTTCCAGATCCGGCTGGATCGGTGAGGTTGGGGGGTTGGGAGAAAGACACTAGTCGTTAATGAGGCGTGTAATAAATTTGTCCCCAGGCAGCGCGGACGTCTCGCTTTACCTACCGAGCGAGCCCGCCCGAGGTTAAAGGTCACCGAAGGCAGCGTAATTAGAATTCCTCGAACGACCGGGCGAAGTTACACGCCTGCGAGACTAGCTGTTTGCGTGATTTTTTTCCTTCTCTCTTCTGCAGGCTGTTGCCTGCCCATGTTTTGTTTTACCGTCGCATTTGAAATTAATAAGTTTGCACAGAGGTTAGAGGGAAGAAGCCTGTTACGGCAGCCGACCATCATGTTCGAGGCTTAGCGCTGGCGGATAAATATTTGAACACTGGAGGAGAGTGTGCCGAGATATATATACATCCGGGGCGAGAGGAAGATCTAGGGACGTCCGATTTCGGGAGGTTCGCTGGGAACAACATCTTCATCGTCGCTTCGTAGCTGTCGTGCCCCTCTGCAGCTTCGAAGGCGTAGCAGCAGCAAAGCAAAAATAGGAAATCCCTGCTCTCCAACGTTCCAGCCGATGCCGAACACTTGACCTGGGCTGCGTGTGACGTTATTATTGCGGTGATTATTTCAGTCAGTTTATTAAATTAAGAACACATGAAAAGCTGAAGTGCCGGGTCGACCACCACCGGCTCTTGCCGGCAGCCATCATATTCGGTACATAAATTAAGACCCGACCCTCTCGGTGGGGCGGCGGATTTGCACTCAACACCCGCACCCGCAAGCAGGTGGAGTACCGGAGGACCCGGCAGTCATGACATGACTTCCCTGTTCGGAGCCGAACTGCCGGAACGGCACAAACCGCTCCACATGGGGTTTAGACGGCTGGGAAGGCCCTGATGACGACGATTGGTGTTAAGTTGCCTCCGATCCCCTGCCCATTGCTCACGTGTGCCGCGTGTTGCCTATCTTTCAGGCGCACCGCTTACCCACAGCGAGAGAGACAGCAAAGCAAAAACCCCTCCACCGGAAAGCTGGCAAACAAAATGAACAGCTTAACGAACAGGATTTTGGTAAAAGTTTCTCCAAACAAATGAACACCCATACACAAGCGCGCCCGAGCACTGGTGGGGAGTTGTATGTGAGCAATTACAGTCCGTGTGTATGCCTGTCAGGAGAGCAACGAAAAAAAAGGAGAAAAAGTCCGACATTCAACACCACAGACGGTCAAGCAGCGGCATCGAGCACAACAACAGCGCGCGCGCTCTCTCTCTCTCTCTCTCTCTCGGCATAACTTCCAAACACTCCAACTCCACTGCGGCCACCACCGCCACGAAATTTAATTATAATGTGTAAAATGTTTGTCGACATGTTTCGCCACGCTTGTTGTTTTCTCCATGGGGAGATGACCCCCCCCTCCATCCGAAACGGTGTGTCATGTGGAACGGGCTTCAGCAACCCTGCGCCAGGTGAGGATTCAATTACGCAG
Source organism: Anopheles dirus (assembly GCA_000349145.1). NCBI lineage: Eukaryota > Metazoa > Arthropoda > Insecta > Diptera > Culicidae > Anopheles > Anopheles dirus. Next base: position 5,849,668 of record KB672491.1, on the reverse strand, counting down.
CAATTATTTGCTTCAAAGTCGGATCGATGTGCCGGAGGTGTCAATGGACGCCCCGAACGCCTTCAGCCCAAGTCACACGGAAGAAGTGTCCCGCCTGCCCGGTACCCGATTGAGACAGAAGCTTGGCCCTTCGAGCCGGATTCGAGGCCGGGCCAGCTCACAACTTACCGCTCTCGTTCCAGTGCTCGCTCAGCGCGTCGTAGTCGGCGATGTTCGGGAGACTGCCGAACTTCTGCTGCGGATCGGGCGAACTGCGCTGGCAATCGGTGGGGCTGGTGGACGGGTCGTAGCATGGCATTCTCTGCTGCCGCCGCACCCACGCCCACGTACTACTCGGACACTCGTTGAGTTGCGCCGAACGGATGGTGATGGTCTGGTAGCTGCGCTGACATGCCGCGAGCGTATCTGTGGGCGAAACGAACCGGCCCCGTGACGGGCGTTAAATGGCGTGAACGTGATTAACGGCAGCGAAACGAAACGGTGCTATCTTGTTTTACTTAGTTGCTCTATCGGCGGAACGATTCGCGATATTTGCGGCAGTTTGTTTTCTTCGACTTGCCGCCGGATCGCTTCAAATCCCTCCATCGGTTAGCTCCACCGGTTCCGCACGGGGAGCTCAGGCATACAGGCATATGTGTGTAATTTCAGTTAATATTCATAGCCGGTGGTAGCAGCCCAAGCCCTGTTCGCGCTCGCGCCCGCTTAGTTCCCCTGCGCTGTGTGCATAAAATTTTATTCGCTCCCGGAACATCGGCAGCCACGGACTCGGACGCCAGCTGACGCCGCGTTCGACGGAGCCCGGTGGTAGGTGGTCCGCAATCGGAAGCGCAATCTCGATAGGAAGATTAATGCCGCCGGCTCGCTCCTGGCTGAAACACCTGCCGGGGAGCGCCACGGCGGAGGCCGTAATTGGGTAGGTGTGCTTTTAAATTATTCATTCGTCAGGAGATACCCGGCGCTAGGCCTGTCTTTCCCAGGCGCTGGTCCGAGCGCTGCGTAGGAGCGCTGTCGTGCACACGTATCCTTCAGCTTCCGATCAGGTTCAGGCGCAACCTCGGAATCGGAATGTATCGTTGACGGTGGGCTGGGAGGGATTCCAAGTTTCGGGGTGTTAGTTAGGGAGGGAGGGCGGTTGGGCAGATTATAGAGAGCAGAGTGTTATCATATTTCACGTCTCGTGCACAACGTGTGGCTTAAAGTGGATGTATTGCTTTTTGTCCATTTTGTTTTTTTTTCGTTGCAAAATACTTATTCCTACTTCTGTAACCTTTACATGGAGCTCGGGACGAAACGGCACACTAGACACTATCGTATCCACAACAGGAGACCCCAGCTCAAATTGATCCCCGTTGGCAGAGAGTGGCATTAATAAGCTCTCTCGATGTGTGGCGCCCGTCCGTCAAAAACGTCTCCAACTCCACGGGGGATGGGCCGGTCTGTGTGAGTGGTTTTTTTTTCTCTTCTGTGTGCCGTCCCAAACATTTATTGGAAAGCATACACACACACACACAGCTCAGCCAAAAAGGGACATCTCGAGCAGAAAATGGCAACTAGCCCGGAAAAACCCCGAATTAAAATATTCAACACACCTCTCCGGAGCCTCCGCCTGGAGCGGGGGATTTTACATGGATGATTTGCTATTGAAATTTTTCCTTCCGGCTCGGCTGGTTCCGTTGTTGTTGGTGTTGTTTTTTTTTTGTTGTTGCTGCTTCTTCTTCCGCCTTTTTTCAACAGACCCACTGGCCAGACGCGCACCGTGGGCCCGAGACGCGTGAGGGATACTTTATTTATGAGTGGGACGGAGACCGGACTCCCGGCGAAAGTTTGCCCCTGTTGCAAGTGCGCGCACAACCCGAGCGTTTACATAATCGATCTCCGGGCCGAGGGTACGGCTGACCCAAACCCGCTGCCGCCATGTTCTCCTCCCGTGGGCAGGAAGGGAGGGTGTGGTTTCGCATTATGATGCTTGCGTTGTGCTTTTGCTCGTCTTCCCGCACAAGCCGAAGTCTACTTCGGCAGCCGGCCGGCCGTTCGGAAAAAGGTTTCCCACCAGAACAGCCCCAACGCTGTGATGGAGTGTTATATTGAGGAAATGTGTGTGTGTGTTTTTTTTTTTTGGTTGTTGTACGTGTTTGTTTAGTTTGCTCTTGTTCTGGCACGGGTGAAGGATCTTTTGGTACATTTTTCAATTCCCTTGGACACATACACACACACAGACTCCCTTGGGAGGAGGCGGTAGAGAGCTGAATGGAAGTTATCAATTGTTGGAGTGTGGACTGGACGCAAATCACCGTAGCTACAGAAAAAGGGGTCAACTCAGGGACGTTTGCAGCGGAATTGGGTATTATATCTCATTCCAACGAGCGTTTTAGGGATGTTAGGAAGAGATAACAAGCAGTTCGAACTGGGATCGAGCGTTCTTGCTACGGGGTTTGATGGTTGGTGTAAAAAACACCTCATAAGTCGAACCCCTCGTCAAAGGATTTCATTGACTAACGGAACCAACTTACTTACAGTCGTTCATCCCGTCCGTACTGGCGGAAGAGTCGACGGTATCTATCTATCTCAATCTGGGGTTCTGGATGGCCTAAAAAGGCTTTACGGGTTGGGTCGTCCGGTGTCATTCTACTCACAAACGCATAGAACTCGTCATTACAGCGGCTCCTCCATTGTCCTTCCACACATACGGAATCTCGAAAGAGCGCTTGGTCAGATTTTGGACAGGATCCATATCTCAGAACAGTTCGTTGGGGCACTGGGAGATTGACTTATAGAAGAGGATCCCTGTAGATTCCACCTCCTAGTCACGGATAGCTCTTCCTAGCGCAAGGTTGAAAAGCAGAAAGGCAAGTCCGTCCCCAAGGCGAGATTTTTGGTGGTAGCAAGTCACGGATAGCTCTTCCTAGCGCAAGGTTGAAAAGCAGAAAGGCAAGTCCGTCCCCAAGGCGAGATTTTTGGTGGTAGCAAAGAGTCTTAAGGAATGTTTGCATCCAGCTTCACCTGACAAGCAGAGATGATAATAACAACTCCTTTCAGGGAGTTAACTCACTCTCACTCACTCACCATTGAGATTCGGAGCGTGTAGCCTCTCTTCTGGGGAGTCACGAGTGAGTGACAACTGGCCGTAAGGAGCCGAATCCTAAAAGAGTGAGTGGGAGTCGCTAAACCAACGCTAACATGTGACGTTTGTTACGATCATTCTTGCAAGCCTGATCATTTTGAAAAAAAGGTGGAAAAGGTTGAAGTCGTTGAGGTGAACTAACGACATGAACCAATCCTACGCGTTCCGCTCCCACTGTTCCCACAAAGCAATGGCGGATGTGGAAAACCCCCCGACCAATTAACCGGTGACCGGTTGCAGGCGCGAACCAAACTCCCCGTACGAATGCAGCGCGGAAAATGCGAACCGGAAATTGTATTTCCACGGTGTGTTCGTACAATGCTCCCCTGCTTTTCGGTGGTTGCTTCGCTGTGTGTCTGTGTGTGTCTGTTTCGTTTTGTTTGGTTTTTGCAACGTTTCTTTACCGTTGCCTTCGTTTTGCCCACGCGGAAAACCGTTGTCCCGGGGTTTGTTTGCTTTGGTTTTGCTCCGTGCCGGCGAACGGAACGGAAGTAATCTTCCCCCTTGCAGCGCGCTCAAACACACGCGGGAATACAACCCTGCGCATGGGGCAACAATCCTGTCCACACGACAGTGCACACTGTCGGGATTAGTACTTTGCTGTCGTTGTTTTCCCACTGTTTACGTGCCCCCTTTTCAAAGAGGTTTCCCTTATTTCCTAACACATACACACGCCAACGGACAGCCCAAAGTTGGAAGGTAAGTGCGGCGGCAGCGTGGTTTTACCGCGGGAGGGTCTACGGCAACACGTCCGAAACGTGTAATCTGCTCTGCTTCCGCCGTGCGCCGCTGGAACGACCGGAAGAGAAGAAGAAAAGAAGCCTGCTCCGTGTCCCGATAGACGGCTCCTTTCCTTTCCGATCATCCGGGTCGGCGAGGCTCATACGTAAATTTTTTATTAGCTCATTTACATCAGTCGGATCTCCCACATGCCGAACCGCTGCCTGCTGCTTCTTCGTCGGGTTCTTCTTCTTAAAAAGAAAGACCAGAGCAAAAGTCAAACGCTTAGCACTTAATCCGTTCAGAGACATGTTTTCCACGAAACACTTACGCCGCTTCCTTTTTTTTTATTGGTCGAGATTTGCCCGTCGTCGCACCAATATTCGCGGAAGCATCCAAGCGAGGGAGCCGGGGCAGGTTTCGCAGCGTACGTTCTGCGCACCGAGTTCTTATTCTTCGGCGAGCCATTAACGGAAAAGGGCAGAAGAAGTTAAACGATTCGTCTAAATCGTTAACATAAAATCGGCGGGCCAAATCGAATAACATTCGGTGGTCAGTCGGGACCGGAGTGCCTCTGGAAGCATCGCATCATCCCTACAGTGTGATGCAAAATTTTAAGCACTACAATTATAAATAAAAAAAAAAAATATATTAAAAATTACAAACAAATGTTTCTTCTATTGTACGCACAGCCAGCCATTCGCGCCAGAAAGCCGTGGCGAAACTTCCGCCTTTGCTCGAAACAATGCCGAACTTTAATTGAAAAGCAGCCCCACCTCGTTACCTGTGCGGCTACAGCCGGCGTCTTTTGTTCCGCGCCGCGCCGAGTGAGCCGATATCGATAGTTGCGGATGCCGGCGATGCGAGAACATCGCGCAATCGGAAAATTGTGTTCTACTAGCGCAGCGAAAAGGACTAGGCGGAAGGGATACACGCAGCAGCATTGCCACGGTCCCAAGGGCGCACACGGAACGCAAGCAGGCCCGGTAAATGATCGTAAATGAATGTAAATTCAATTACACGAACTTCGCCTGCGGCCCCACCCTTTCCGGGCCTTCGCCGCGGAGCTTTTGTCCGTCCGGGCGGGATGGCTTTCGAGTGCCGTCTGCCTGTATTAACGAGACACTTGAAGGTAGCTCGTGTTTTGTGCTGCTGCTTTCTGCAGCTTTCTTGGGTTTGGGTCAATGCAATGCTTTTATTTATTCATTTACGGTGCTTGAGTGCGGCTGCGGCTTCTAGCCGAAAACGGTGGATAAATAGAGGGCGCACCTCCTGCCGAAAGAACATCGCAGCGGTGAATCGTATCGCCGAGCTGGATGTAAGAAGGTGTGCTCAGTGTTACGCCTTGCTTGGAAGATAATCCCAGGTAAGCGAAGCTCTACAGCTCTGGACGTAAATATAAGGCCAGCTTGCGCTCCATCTAATGGTAATCCTTCCCAGTGTCTCATTCCTGGAGGGGATTCCAATGCCATGCCACATCTGGCGTAACTTCCTGGAGCTAGCACAACGCGTGTGCGCGCGGATTTGGCCAAGCCTACGAAACAGAATGGGTTGCCGGAAACGAGAAACACTCACCGTACGAGGTCGCGCGCCGAATCGTGTGCCGTTGCTTCAATTTCTTTTCCGCCGGATCTTTTGCCTTCGATCCGGTCGCACCCATAGTCGAGCCACCGCCGCAGTCGAGAATCCACTCTCCCCGTTTGAGCGAGTCTAGCAACCGGCCCAGTGTGCGGACGAGCTTGTGCACGACGACCTGGTGATGGGAGCGGGTAGCGAGAGAAGAACGCATGGGTTAGGGATCGATCGGCGCGGTTGCATCGAAAAAGCGGGGCAGGGCGCAATCAAACACTGACCTTGTCCGGGGCGGGCTTGGGGCCAGTTGGGAGTGATGCGCGTACGGAAGGTGCCGCCGGGCTACGGCCGACGGTGGCAGGCGCGTCCACTGAATATCAAATATACAAGCAGAATCAATGTGTCACAAGCGAGAACCTCTCATACACAACCGCAGCCGCACAGCAATGGTTTTGTTTTGGGTTATGCAACTGGTTTGTTGGTTGAATTTGAGCGGCGAAAGCAGCCGCTTAAAGTCATCACAACACTAGCGACTTAGTTGAGTTCTAGTTGTCCAGCTCCCACGACCAGCATCTTTGTTTTGTTAATACTACGTATTAAGATATTTTAATTGGTTTGGGAATAAAATGTAATTGATTCCTTCGAGCGATTCCTACTACGATCGACGAATAGAAATTGTCAACAATGCTTACAAGCGCTGGCAGCACTGCTGTCAAACGTGCAAGCCGTTTAGGCGGTGCTATTGCAGATGTCGCTCAAAACAACCCAAAGTGCATGGATCGGAAATTGGTTCATAATTCCTTTTGTGTCGTTGGTTCATAATTCGATCCCAATTTCTTACTCTGTCTTAAAGGGTTTTTGACAGTTCCTGCGTACACTGGGATGAATCTAGGCCAATGGCTGAATTTGACAGCGTAAACGTCAAATACGCCGTAATAAAAAATATGTTGGGTAAACACAGAGTAACAGTTGACAATCAAAACTAATCGTAAGAAATTCAGCGATACGTGGATCGATAAAAAATAAGATTATTTTGAAAATAACAAACTTTTCAACTCCACGCTTTTGCTTACTGAATGTTTCCAGCAATAATGCGAAAGCATGTTGACAGTATTTCCTACTGAACCGCGATAGCAACGATGCGAGCCTGATCCACTCGGTACCATCTATCAAAGTGAAGAATCGGGAACTGTGAACGAATCCCTCTTTTCGCAACCGGTTGGGCACCCACACCGTTGAGGCTGCATTTCGTGATGCTTTTTCTCTCTCTCTCTCTCTCTCTCTCTCTCTGTCTCATCCTCCCCCGCAGGATTTTAATTGAATTTCTATCCCATTTATTTTACGTAGTTCGCCCAACTTGGCGTATTTATTTTTATTTTTTGTGCTGACAGCCCTTTTGGACATATTTATGGTGACGAAGTGTGTGCGAAGGTGCGAGTGTGATCCATCTTTCGATCCATTCGCTTTCTCTCCCTCTCTCTCTCTCTGGCACGCCACACGCCACCGGAAATCGAAACGGCAGCGGCACTGTAAAGTCGGGCACCGGTCAGGATATTAGCTTAAATTGACAGCTCCATCGTTCCGGGCCGGCCGGCCGGTCGCGTGCAGTAACCAGGCCGGCATTTTGATTGCGTTTCGGGGTTTTTTTTCCCCCCCCCCCCCCTGTTTGTTTGCCGGTACCGGTTTCGAAAAATCCGAGTGGGTAGCGCACACTTCACTCACGCTTTCATTGCACTGCAGTCTATTTTCCGTTTTTCGTTTCGGCACTTGTGCCTTGTGCAATCGCCGCGCGCTGGCTCATTTATCTTGCCAGAAGCGGCACGAAATGAATGGCTCGGTCGGCCGCACGGCCGAAGCAAATTTCCCCAGGCCGGCCAAGTGGGCTGAAGTGAATTGAAGGTAATCCAGCCATCCGTTTTCGCCGGGGCCCACGGAAAACTCGTGACGCGTGCGATTAATAACGGCGGAACCGGAACAAAAAGGTATTTGCAATTTTTTTACATTTTATGGGAATGATTTTCGAAACGGAAGCTATGAAATGGAACTGCAAAGTTGTGGAAAAATAAAATAGAATGCTTCTAGCGTTTTTTATTCTTCTTTTAACATTTTTAACAATTTGGAAGTTTTCACTGTTCGTAACTTTTTGTTTGCAAATATCATCTCTCATCGTCGCCCGACAAATGATACACCACGCCCTAATGTGTCGTCAGAGCAAACGTCATCAACATTTTTAGCCAAACAAGAATTTTAATTATGACATACGACGTTGCGATACTTTCCGCATGCGGCGCTAGTGTATGCGAAGCATACTTTCAGGCGTAAATTAGCGCTATCGAGCCCAAAAGTCTCACACCATCCCCTTCAATCCTGTTTCCACCGCGTGTTAAGCAGAGGAGCGAAAATTGCCCAAAACTAAATACAATCGCGAGAAATAACGTAGCCAAAAATACGCTCTGTAATGGATCTCCATCGAATTGATTGACTGACACGCTGGCAAACGGTTCCGCCCGCTCTCCCAATTGCACGGCAAACTTCCCTGCTTCCCTGCCCGGATGGGAACAATAAAACAAGCACCGCTATCGTATTTACTTTCCTGCTCTCGGTCGCTGTCTTCCATCATCACCGCTTGTAATTCATGCTGCTGAAGGCACATCACATCAAACTCAAACATGATCCGCCGCCAACATCAGCAGCGAGCGAGCCCCAGCCGCAGGACCGATGGAGCGAGTAACACAGCTACGGCGACCGCTCTTCTGAATTTAATCAACTGCAATCTGTGCCGTTTCTAAGCCATCCGAGCCAACCTCGCGCTCAGAAACGGTGCCGCCCGATCGAAAAGAGATTTGTTCGGACGGGAACGACGAGCAGAGGCGATGAAAAATGACTGCAGCGTCTTCGGCCGTCCGTGGAGCTCAGATGCATCAAGCTCCGCTGCCGGAAGTGCGCGCTACAGCGTTCGGGCCGGCATCGTGAATGTCAATCATCCGAGAGAAAGCAGAGCGAACCGTACCATTTGCAACATTATTTTACGGTGGTTTGGTTCAAATAGAAGCATTTCTGAATCAGTTTACAAGCGCCCATTGCATACTGGTGGGTGAGTTTTAAGGCATTCCTTCTGTTATGGTGAACTGATGTTGCTTTAAATTGATAGTGTGGTGGTAGATTCCGCCTCTGCGTGATTCAGCACGATTTTATAGTATTTAAATACCCATAAAGTTGAATAAAAACGTTTAACAGTATTGGCTTTCGAATAAAACAAATGTTTAAAAAAAACATTGCATACATTTAGGCGCCAAGTTCTGCCAAGCTCTGCGCCTTGCATAATTTAAGGCGAGTGCAATTCGCTTACGTAAAAAATACTTCTTTCAAATGTACCAAAGCATTGTACATGAAAAACAAGTTTATAAAATGATATAAAAAAAATAATTCAAAAGAAATAAAACTCTTCCAGTAGAACCGAACTAGGACGCTAAGCGAAGGTTCGAAAAGAACTAATTTATTTCCTACCCTGCCACACACCAGCCACCAGCGCTCGCATCAAATGACTCTTCTTCGGCGAATCGCACGAACGAAAAAATCTCCGCCCGTCACGAAAGATCCCGGTAAACGGTTCAACTCCTAGCTGCGTCGAGTGAAACCGAATTATCATTCGGTTCCGCACGGCGAGTGGAAGGACGATTAAATGGCCGGCTCGGACTGGAGGAACGTGGTTCGGTGCGGTGGAAGAGTTTTTTCCCGGCTCGATTTCAGCGACTCGAATGTCGGTGGAATGGAGCCCACACACACACACACACACACTCGCAAAAGGAAACAAACTCAACGTTTGTGGGTGGGATTGGTGTCTGAAGATCAAAGCAGCTTCTGCACACGGACCAGAGGAAAGCTAGCCGGAAGCAGGGATTGCTCTTTCTCTCTTTCTCTCTCTCTCTCGCGCACGCGACAAAACTCCTTCGTATTGGGGTTTTCTTTGGGTAGACACTTTTTTAATTCATTTCCTCCTTTGCGTTTCGCTTGAGTTATCGCCGTCAAAGGTTTTTCTCTGTTTCTTCGTCTTCGTCGCTGCTTGTGCCCATTGCTTTCGCCCGGGATCGGATTCCGGATCCGATTGATGAGCTGGCGAGGCATTGATCTGTGAAGCAGCTCTACTAGGAATACTATTTCTTTAATTTGTCGACCCCGTGGCCTGCCGTCTCGCCTCCGGTATGGTCGATCTGGAAACTCCGTAAGCGATTTTCAAAAGGTAGCTTTGATCGGACCCAACTGCTTTCCACCTCGACTCGACCGCATGGGTTTTGCTTTTATTTATTTGCTTCGATGGTTGTCCCAATTGCCAGTTCGAGTGCGTAGGCTAAGATTAACGTTCAAAGAAGTTTAAATATAGCTTTTTAAACTGTATCGTACGTAATGAATAACAGTAATTAAAAGTAAAGTAATACTGCATGATGATTAGGACGAAAAGAGTCTTCCTCGTACACGCCTACTAGGTATGCAATGCAGTGTATGAGGCTGCGAAAACCGTGCGTTTATGAGGCAATGCCACGCACATTGCATACTTGTAGGCTGATATTTTAAAATTGCCCCACAAAGTATGCAATGCGTGTTGCACCAACTTTTTTTTGACAATTTGTTAAGAAATTTTCCTTTGAAGACATAATCTATCGTTTACCGGTTTATAAACGTGTCTATAAAAATACTTAAAAAAATAAAAAAGGCTTCTTAAAGGGTAAAACACAATATGGTCCAAGCAGAAATTTGTTCAAAAATTGATATAATATAGTGGCAGCAAAAACAGGGGCACAACCGGAAGCAAGGAAGAAAAAACTCTACGTTCTAGAGCGAACTCTTACTCGGGGATCAGCGAGCACGAGGTATAAAATAGTTCACACGCCAAACGCCCGAATGCGGAAATGGAGATGCCTGGCGATTCTTTGCCCGTGTGACTCTATAGCAAACTCTCTCTCTCTGGTTCTCTCTCTCTCTCTCTCTCCATCTAACTAAATTGCGAATATTGGAATGAATATTGAATGCCACCAGAATCGTGCGCAATTCTGCGCATTTGTATGAGTGAGTGTATAAGGGTGCTCGGGTGAAAGAAGGCCAGCGCAGCGCACCGCGACGAGAGGGGGAGGTTTTTCAAATTTATTACCATCTTTAAATCCTCGCCCACACACACACACTGGGAACCCGAAACGCGATCCCGAGAGGGCAAAGAGCCGCGAGTCAGGGTGCAGCACACCTGTACCGACGGCCCGTCCCGGCCCACCGCGCTCCTGCGACGAGAGATCGCGAATGAATTGATAAATTTATGCACTTTCCGACCATACCGGTTCGGTACGGTGCGGTGGGAGCGGGGGGGGGGGGGGGGGGCGACGCGAACGGGGCAGGCAACCTTTTTCCGGCAAATGCGCGCCACGGTTGGCGAACAATTTCAATTCATTTGCGTGCGCCTGTTGTGGGGGGACCGGTGAGAGAAAAGTTTACTGCAAGCGATCCTTAATCACCCGACTGCCGAGTGGTGGAATTTATCGCTTATCTGTGTTTTTTATTGCACCAGGCTCGCACGTGTGCGTGCGTGTGTGTGTGTGTGTGTTGGAGAGAGTTTGTGGGGGAGCTAGCTCGATTTGAATGCACTATTCGCACGCAAACACACCCACGAACGGCTTTATGTTTAACGTGCAGCGTACTTAGAACACTTGCAATCTCGCGCCTAAAAGGTATGCAATGCGCTGAGCATGCCGCTTCTAAACAAATGTTTTTATTTCTGGTAAGTAGTGGTTTGATAGCGACTAACACATTAGCGACTAACAAAAATAATAATATTTTTTGTTTAATTACGGATTGCATACTTTATGGCGCAAATCTACTGACTGCGCACGAAACGTATGCAACTCGCAATTATTGCAACTCGTAGAAGAGCTGTTGATGGCGTATTTTTAATATTTATACATCTTTACCCTTTTTATTAGATGCATTTATGCATTCGTTCGCTCGTTATTAACTCGATCACTAATGAAATGTTCGTGAAATGTTCCCTACCACACTGTCAGGGGCGGCTAAAGTGCGGCGCTCGCATTAGCACCACCTTAAACATACCGACGTTACGAGCGCGTGTATTCGTAAAACAACTTGCACCGGAAACATCAATCTAATGAAACTGACACTAACGCTGCACAACGCCGAGCACAGCGCTGCAAGACGGAGCAAAATAAAACACAACCCCGCTTCATACCCGTATAACGCATCATAAAACATTTAACGTACGTAATCCGCCTGTAACGACGCACTGCACACCGAACCGAGCGGATGTCGGATGTTTCGGAGGGGGTGGGCGTAGCGTACCGTTTGTCCGTCAGCCTGCCACTTTCAGCCTGCTTCCACGACGCGCTGAGATCGTAAATAATACACCAATAAATCTACTCAATCAAACCGGCCCGGGCGAACGGGGCGAAAATGAGCAACTGCTGTGTTGAGGTGGGTGCCGTTTGCTGGCTGTACTTAATGGCATCGGGCCCATCTTTTTTTTGTGTGTGGCGAATCCCTACCTCACACGTGCGTGAGGCAGCCGGCATTCCAAAGAAGAACCGATTGGTGCTGAACTAGTAATAGCCTGCCTTTTGCGCGATGCAGTACGACTTTGTCGGATTTATAGACCCCAAAACGTAACGTAAAAACGCTTGATAGAAGTGAATTTTTAATAAAAAAAAGCTCGTAAAAATTATTGCATACATTTGGGCGCAAAGTTCTTCTGAATGCAAACCACCACGTGGTATACGACTTTAATAGATGATTTTCTTGTTTAAACTCTCCAGCATTTGTAATGAACTGTTCTATAGGATTAAATTAAAAAAAATCCCAATGTGCGCCTAAAGATATGCAACCCGCAAGAACTTCTTCTAGCACATACCTTCCGATCGAGTTCTTAGCAAAAAATAAAGCAATAAATATGTTATTTTCACTCGTGTGCGTCCGCTTTCGGGGCGCAAGTAGAATTTCGAGCCCGTTTCGCGTGCCTCCTTTCCCACCAGCCAGCAGCCGTCCGCGTGCGACCCGGTTGCGCTTTGTAAACTGTCATGTTCATGTGGCAAAATTTCGTCCGCCCTCTGGCCCCCCCGGGTTCGCGCTGGAGCTCGCTGGAGGACCCCTGCCGAGCTCGGAAAAAGCGACAGACACACGCACACAAACACAGCCGTACTGCGCGATATGTATTCACACATAATGGGCTGGCTGCGAGCAGCTGGAGCAGGCCACAAATGGTTTCCATCCGGAACCGGGCCGGGGTGGGCTCGGGCAGGCCGTGCAACCTCGGCGGGGACGGCGCGGAAGCGCGATGATGATTTATGAGCTTTCACAGGATGGTGTAAAATATGATGTTACGCTTGCGCCCTTCAAACAGTCATCCACAATCTCCATCCCCCACGTTGGGCGAGAGCGAGCGTCGCTGGTGGGGAGGGGTAGCGAGTTTCCGGGGCCAAAAAACAAACGAGATGAACAAATGCAATCGAAACTGTGCGCGTGGGCACGAAACTGAAGTAGGAAGAACTGTTGTTTGCTAGAGGTACGGCTAGCCCCGCTGGGGGAGGATGTTGTTTTGCTAACAGGTGGGCCTGGACGGCCGGGACCGGCGCACATTATTAGTAACGTTTGCCAGAAACTTTTCCACACATGCACCTGCACAGCCGGTGGCCAAATGTGATTGCAATTGTTGCCGATTGATGTTTCTGCGGTTGGGGCAGGTTCCGTCTGTCTGCAGGAAATGCGAGCCCTGCTGAGCGGAGGGGGAGACCGGTTTCAGTTTCAACTACAGGCACGGTGCGCAACACAAACGGGCCTTAATTACAGTCACTGTGATAAAACGAGAGCAAAATAAATGGGAAAATGTGTGTTCCGGGGAAACCGAGCTGGCATCGCAGGCACGGAAGCGACCTGGAAACGCACAACAAGTAGGAAAAAGGTCTAATTAATCAATTAACTGTGATTGGATTACAGTTTGCATACTTTATGGCGCAAATTAGCGTCAGCAAATGTCACACAATCGTGCGCCTGCAGTGTATGCAATCCATAGTATCACCTGCTTTTTTAATTATTATTTTATTTTATATTGTTGTTTGTACGTGTTGTATACGTAGTGTCCAGCGCAAAACCACTGTCCATAGAGAAAAACAATGTACCATTGTGTCAAATAATAATTGTCAGTTTTTCGCAAAACAAAACGTCAAACGTCAATTGCCATCGGTCGGCCTGGACATGGCTTAAAACATTTTAAATCTTCCAGACCTGCAGCAAACTAAGCCGTATCGTCAGTTGAAAATAAATGCATGAAACCCGTACAACTTCGGCTTTTTCTAGCCCTTTAAACTGCTTTAAAGGATCAACTTTAGTTAGCAAACTGACACTTTCGATACACTGTGAACGAGAATTCGATGATTATGCATGTTTTAACACTTTGTACTGTAGCTTAGTCCGTTCCATAATAGAGTTTGGTTCTTTGGTTTGGTGTCCGCCCGTCGAAATTTGGCTTAACCGAATAGAGTCCACACAAAGAAGAATGACCAGATATGCCCTGAGTCGTTTGCACTGGCCAAATTCCGATCAAATTCTGTACAGAACCTGATGTCAGTCAGCTGACAGCGATGGACTGGACGCCGGACTCCTTAAGATGAGCTCGAGACTTGGCGATGTCATGCGCCAGCAGATCGTGAGGATTTGGGAGCAGGAAGAACTTGGACATCTGCACACTCACGCATAAGCATTAGTTGCCGGCGACAATCTCGAGGGGGTAGTGGAGTTCTGCAACCTCGGTACGGTCGTAACTTTGGACAACAACATGAGCAGCGAAATCCGGAGGCGCATTTTTAAGGAGAATCGTGCCTACTATGGACTCCACAAACTCCTTCGGTTCAGAAGACTCCAACCCCGCACAAAAGGCTCGATATACCGCACCCTGATACGTCCGGTGGTACTTTACGGGTATGAGCCCTGGGTCATCCTGACAGAGGACGCCAAAGCCCTCCTTGTTTTCGAACGGAGAGTACTACGATCTTTTTGTGGTGGGCTGTTTGGTGGACCTGACATTCTGTTGGCTGGATGAAGTGGAGCTAGACCTGACGGAGATCATATCTTGTGAAGCCTCAATGGTGGACAAGTATTTTTGAATAAATAAATACTTCAAAATCCTATGGCCTCGAAAAATATACATAACCGCTCGATGACACTTGCGCTATAATTGCTCCCTAGCATCGCAATATACGCAATATCCTCATCCGTCCGAGACGTTGGCTTTTGCCGCTCGAGTTTGCAACATAAACAAACACGAGACGCAAGGTAACTTGCCATGGTTGAACCATGGTGAGAAAACACACCGGAGACTTCTCCGTCGGGCTGAGTTTGCGTCCCATTTGAAACAGATTAGAGATGGCGACACGGTTCCCTCGCTGGCATGCCCAAAAGCTGCCGTGCGACTCGGCAAAACGCCACTCCGGCGCACCGGGAACGTTTACTTTCGGGCTACCGCAGCAACCAACGCCATTACGACACACGGCCCACGACTCCACCGGGCCTGGAGTGGCCGCCTCCAAAAGCCCGAAGACACACCACACCCCGCACGGTTGTGGTTGTGGTGCTGCCTGCCCGTTTGTTTGGATTTGGAGTCGACTCCGCAGCCAGACTCGAAGCAAAGAGCAAAAGCTCAGCCCGAAACGAGCGGCAACAACAATCGCTGACTCGGTGGCATTCGCATCCATTACCCTAATTGAATCGTGTGCGAAATCTCGCACAAGGTGACAGCGTGCCCCCAGGTGGATGAGCTTCCGATAAACTTCGCCAACCGTTCGCCTGGGCCGGGGGAGCAACACAGACGGACACGACGGCGTCCCTTGAGGCGGGAATCTCTTCCAGGTGCGGCGAGATATACTGAGATGCGTTAGGAGGTTGGGCGTTGCAGCGCTGTAGCGGACGGGGACATCCAACATCTGCGTGTCCACTTCATCTTGTGCCACCAACAAGATATCGCCGAGACTTGCGATAACTTGCCAACTCACGCGGCCCGGCAGCCACCGGACACCATTGTCCGAAATGTCAAAGGTGTTGTTAGTTTTTCTTCGCTCCCGCCACCCACGCCACCCGCAACTCCGACGTTGATTAACGATGACAGCGACGATGATGTTGCGTGTGCGTGTGCGTGCGCGCTTGGAAGGGCTTTTGTCCACGGCGCGGGACGGAATCCCCAAAATCCCCGACACCCAAGTCTCGCGAGTGCGTTCGTACGCCCGCAGGGGGGGTGCAAAATCAACATAACCCCGGGCCCCCCGGGCCCCGGCCCCGGACAATGGGACAATGGCCGGAGAACCTTTTTGCGCTCTCCCCGCCAGGACCCAGGCGGCACCGACCTCGCAACGAGGGTCGAGCGTGAAAAGATTTGACGACCCGGGGACACTTTCGGTGATGGCAGCAAAATAAATCATCAATCTTAAGCCGGCGGCAAATAAATAAATCAGCTTCAGGGCGCAACCGTTGCACCGTGAGCCAGAGCAAGGAGTTTGATGAGCCGAACGGTAGTCACGCTCGGGACGATGCCGGCAGTGGTTGTCGTGCTGTGGTGGAGTCGGCGTCTGGTGCCGCTGCTGCTAGTTGTCTACGTGACCGGTGACGGTGTTGATTTGATTGCACGCAGTGCTCCCGCAGGGGTTGATCCCGTTCGGGAGCGGTTCGCAGCGTTGGAGCGACGGTTCCTGGAGCGAGATGATCCAAGGTGCGCCAGACATGGGCCACAGATCGTGTTGCTGCAGTTCGAAGGAGGGGATGACAGCGTCCTCTCGCACGCGCTTCGAGCGTTCACAGACAGCAGCGAGAGTCGCCCGAGGGTAGTGTACCGTGTGGCGGGCGCTGGAATGTCGCAAGTCGCGGACTTGCTTGCCTCCATCAAAACCGCCACCGGAACCGGCGAGGATAGCGCCAGCTGTCTCGTGCTACTACTGCTCCTGCCAAACCTAACCCTCCAGACGGCCCAACTGCTGACGCTCGCGACCGCACGCACCTATCCGCTCGCGCTCAAGATGTTCCTGATCTCCGGAGCGCCCTCTAGCGGCTGTCCAACACTTGAGGTGTTGGCCGACGCGCGCACCCTTCTAGCCACCCTCTGGCGGACGGAGCGCGCACTCCGCACCGTCACCGCGTGGTGCGACTGCCCCATCAACTCCCGCACACCTGCCGCCCTACTGTACGACCCTTTCGTGCCCGATCCGGCCACCAACACCCCGGGTGCCTTCCACACCCTCACCGACCTCAACCAACCTTCTGCGCCTTCTGCGCGGTCCACACCCAACCTGCACCGCACCCCGGTCGACATCTACGGGTTCGAGGCGGCGATGGCCTACCGGCGCCACGACATCGACATGATGCCGCGGACGTTCCCGGCGCACGGCGCGCCCGCGGACGGGTCGCTGCTGGACGCGCTGTTCGGTGCGGACGTGGAGGCCGTGCGGATGCTGGCCGAGCGGCTGAACTTCACGCCGCGCGTCCACTACGTCCGCGCCAACTTCGGCTTCAAGATGGCGAACGGGACGTTCACGGGCGTGCTGGGGCGGCTGACGAGCCGCGACTCCTGGCTGTCGATGAACGTGTACTTCCTGAAGGACTACGAAACGCGCGACCTGCAGTTCAGTGCCGGCGTCTACCAGGACAGCCTGTGCGTGTTCGTCCGCGCGACCGGTATGGTGAGTGTTTTTCGATCACATAAGCCACTTTGTTTCGGTGATAGTGGCGCCGCCTAGCGGCCGTTCACTGAAGCGTTTGACAGCGCTTTGTTGACAGACACACTTTCTACGCAACTTCGATATTGATCCACCGAGATAGTCGACAGGCAAGAAGAGAGACATTGCATTGTGCACAGTCATCTTCGTCTGGTTGAGTTTACCAAAATCGACTGTTGTGTATGTGATTAACAAGTATAAGGAGACTCAGCCGACTGTCCGTAAGGGGCATACTAAGCGACTCCTAATAGCTCGGGCTACGATTAAGCCACAAATCTTAACAATGCCCACTCTACTGTACCACGAATCCGACTCCAAGCAGGATTTAAGTGTTTCCGTGCAAGTTAAATTCTATAAGGCTTCTGGTCGCGGCAACGTTCCTAAGAGATTCAAATGTGTTTTCAATGATAAATTTGCCAAAAAAAAATATAACCTCGCATTTTTATGAGAAGGAGTGTTTCAGCAAACGAATTTTACTATTTACAATGTCTCATGATGGTCCAGATCTAGCCAGCTGCCATTAGAAAAAGACATACCATGCAAATGGTACAACGATAATGGAATAGAAAGCATGCCAAAACACCTGAATCCACCAAACTGCCCCCAGTTCCGTCCAGTAGAGAGATATTGGGCAGTAAGGGAACAGAAATTGAAGAAAAAAGGAGCCATAGCTAAGGACATTGGACGAATGAAGGATTGGTGGAACTTACTGGCCAAAACAGTGACTGGAGCAGCTGTACGCTGGTTGATAAGTAGTATCAACAGTAAAGTCCGATAATTTCTTCACAAAAAATATATTTTTTTCATGTTTTTATGTTAAATATTATACATCATTACCTCTGTTTCATGCTAACAATGTGTTTCAATCGGAATAATGGTTAAAAAGATAGACTGGTTACAAACCAAGCTTTAGGAAGAGAAGATTTGCGTTTCGACCGAACTCCAAACGCCTAAATGTATGCACTACAATAAGGATTTGTTCATCCGCTGCTCGGAAGTTCATTTTAGCAACACTTACCGACAACGCCTAACCGTATGCAATAGAAACTGCACAAGGCACTGCTTAAAGTTCCTCTCAGCGAGCTCTTGTGCTGCAGGCTGATAAAGCCCGAAGAAGCGGGCTTTGCGTGCGACCGATTCCCGGTCAATTGCGCACTCGGCCTGCTCGCCCCTGCTTCGAGCGGGCAGGAACTACGACTTTAAGCGAACCGTACGCATTCGCTCGGGCCGGGGAGTGCTTCGCATCGATGCAGCTGCTCGCCCGGTCCTTAAGCCCGGTACGTTCGGTCGTTTAGAATGGCCCGGGCGAGCCGGTGGAAAATGGCAAATGGAAAATAAACGGATTTCCATCGGTCGAGGTGGAGCGTGGGGGTTCGGTTTTCATTTCCGTTTCCCGTTCCGACCGATTTTCGAAGGCACGCCTCGGGACCAACCGCCCCGGGTAATTCCCAGGGCCGGAGCTTTAATCCTCTCTCGCTCGAATCGTCTCGCATGCCGGGCGTGTGTGTGCGTGCGTGTGGGAGTGGTGCAAACGAGGGAAAGATGAATGGGACGCCGTGCTCACATTGAGCCATCCGCTCGCTCCGTAAGGCGTTGCGGTTTTGCGTTTGAGGGGGCGAGGGCAAACCAACCGCGTTTGCCCAGTACACCGCTCATTGCACCATCGAGATTTGTGAATGCCCCACAATGGGGCGAAAGGCAAACACGACTTCGGGCACAGCCGACCGCAACGCAGAAAGCTGCCCCTGGTGGGGGTTTGAAACACGAGACCGCGCCGCGCTCAGGTCAAAAATGGAAAGAAAACAGAACCGATCGAATTGATTTTTGTTTTGCTTTCCTGCTTGAGTGAGGCGAAGGTTTCCGTCGCTGTGTTTCCGTAGCTCGAAACGGTGAGTTTCGAGAATTTTCGAATCGAAAGTGCGTGCCTCCGAGCGAAAGGAACTGAAGACGGCGGAGGGCAGCTCCAGACAGAGCACGTACGCGCCTAAAAGTAGGCAATGCGAACGAATCTCTTCTATTAGGCACTCTCATACATGCCTGTTGCATACTTTTAGGCGTTAAACTTCATACTGCGAGCAAATGCATTACACACGCGTTTTTGAGTAACATTTTGCATGCACTGCATACTTTCAGGCGTTTTCTTCTTCACCTCGCCCTCATTAACAATAATGTTCGCTCTCTTCCACGCCCATTTGACGGCAGATCCCCGACTGGATGCTCATCTTTCGGTGCTTCACCCCGACGCTGTGGATCGTCGTCTGGTGCACGGTGGTGCTGGTCAGCCTGTGCTACGTTGCGCTCACGCGCTGCGTGGCACACACCGCCACAGGCAGGCAGGAAACGCTGGCACCACCGCCGGATGTGGGCGCGCTGGTCGGGCAGATTGTCGGCGCGCTGCTGACCGCCCCGACGGACGGTATCAGCCGCACGACCGGCCACCAGAAGCTGTTCGTCGCGTTCGGGCTCATCTGGGGGCTGACGATAACGGGCGCCTTCCAGGTGAGTGGAGCAGAATCGTGCGATAAGGCTTCGGAAACTTACTCACAGTGTGCTGCTAGTACGAAGCGTTTGTTGCGTTTGTTGTTCACGTAAAGCACGCCAAACGTTGTGGGTGTGGTGTGTATTGCATACTTTTAGGGGTAAACTTGCCTGACCTGAGCCTAAAAGTATGCAATCTGCAGAGGAAACGCTTGAAACGGCTTGCTTGCAGTTCCCATTGCATACTTTTAGGCGCAAGTTTGTTCCTAACCCTATGAAAAAGGGTAGGTTCGAAACGAGAAGGAAACTCTCTCCGGAATAATAGCAGAACATATTTCCCACGAGCGTTCCCATTCCGACAACGTTGCTTTCTCCCCGCCAGGGCTCGCTGGTGGACGTGTACACAACGCCCACCTCGATGAGGAACCTCGACACGCTGCCGGAGCTGGACGCGAGCGGGCTCACGATCACCGTGAACGCGCCGGCGCTCATCGTGGACGTGTTCGGTACGGAGCGGCCCGGCACCACGCTCGGCAACCTGAAGCAGCGGCTCGTCATCGAGGAGAACCCGGTCCACCCGGCGGCGCTCGCCGTCCTCGCCGGCCACACGGCCGGCCTGATCCGCAACCAGGACTTCGTCCGGCTCTCGACGAAGTATCTCGCCGCGGACGGCACCGCCCGGCTGCACCGGCTGCGCCAGTGCCCGCGCAGCTACACGCTCGCCTACCTGTACCCGCGCGGGTCCCCGCTGTACCGGGCCGCGAACGGGCTGGTGCTGCGGCTGCTGCAGCACGGCCTGTACGCGAAGTGGGAGCGCGACGCGGCCCACATCCTCGCGATGAACCGGGCGCTCAAAGTGCACCGGTACGGGGCGCGCAGTGGGCGCGGGGCGACGGCCGCCGCCGGCCAGGTCACGCTCCGGCTCGACCACCTGCTGCTCCCGTTCATGCTGCTCGGCAGCGGGATGGCGCTCGGTGCGTGCTGTCTGCTGTGCGAGCTGCGCTCCAGACGGCGTGGTGCAATGTGAGCACCGGCGAGCCGAAGTCAGAAGGTCATGCTGGTGCGCCGTTCACGGACAGCGACGCCAGCAAGACACAACCGGGCTTTAAGCAAGTGATTCGCTATCTAATCTGCTAAATTCGCCTGAAAGCGTGCAATCTGCACGAAGAAACGCCTTGTTTGCTCCGTCTTAATACCCAGAATATCCTACAAAGCAATAATAAAGCGTTTTTATTCTGATTGCATACTTTCAGGCTTGCTTTAGAGACAATTTTATGCTTAGTTTGACAAGAAACCCTGCCAACAACAGCATTTTTAAAGTATTTTCAACGTGGTCGTAATGCAGATTGCATACTTTATGGCGCTAGTTAGCTTGCAATGCAATCCTGATTCATGTCGCTTCCTCGTAAGTATAGTGGTCGGTATATCCGCCTGCATGTAATTTTAATTTTATTTTAAATCTTTGATGTGGTGCACAAAGCATACCTTTCAGGCGAAATTAGGCAAATTTAGTCAAATAGAACGTTCACGAAAAGAAGGGCACGATTTCTCTAAGCGTCATAGGAATTGCACAGGACTTGCTCTACTCGCCGCAAAGTATGCAATCTATTGTTTATTTTACCCAAAAAAACTGGCAAAAACCATATTATGAAATGTAGACGTAATGCAGGTTGCATACTTTTGGGGCGCTAGCTCGCTTGCAATGCAATCCTAATTTATGTCGTTTGCTCGTAAGTATAGCGATTAGTATTTACACACGCAAGCAATACTCGATTTTGTTCTAAATCGTTCGTGTGATGCACAGTGCATACTTTTCAGGCGAAATTAAGCAAATTGACGCCCAAATCGAGCGTAATTGGCTCTGCATTGCAACGTACTCGAAACGCTCCGAGTTGGCTCGTCGCCGGAGAACGAACTCGGAGAAACAGCTTCCCCCAGCGCCGCATTCCTAATCTCCTCGTGGGTGATTCGGAAATATCGCCCAGCGCGCGAAGAGCGAAGCGTCTGAAACTAATTTTTGGACCATATGGTTTCGCCCCGCGCGGGGTAGCTTAATCACGGCACGCCCGTTCCGGCCATGTTTCATTAAGCATTCATGCGTACCAGTGACCGACCAGTCCGACAGCGACGACTCACCCACGATGGAAGAAGTTTTTTCCTTCTCCCCATCACCCTCGCCGCTGCCTCTTGCGCTGGCAGAGCTACCACTCTGTTTGTGATGAGATTTTCATGTTCACTCTTGCACGCGTGTGTGAGTGTGTGTGTGTGTGTGTGTGTGTGAGAGAGGTAAAGAAACCCATTTCCAACCAGATTGCGTTTGGGAGACGAACGTAATTATGCGGTAGTCAAAATTTATGAACCACGGAGCCTCCTCCCTCTCTCTCTCTCTCTCTCTCTCACACACACACACACAAGCAGGCCCCTCAACGATCCTATCGATTCCGATTGCCGATGACGTGACGGGGGCCAAACTTCCCTCCCAAGAGCGACGTGCGATGTTTGATTGACAGCCGGCCGAGGAGCCGACGAACGGCACGGCTGAGTAATGGCGAGCTGTCACACGACCGCCGAGGCGCGCGAGCGTGCCAAGCGGGCATGAATAAGTAAAGAAAATGGACCTGGACACTGCTACCAGCCCGCCCCGTAGTGTAAGTGGAATCCAGCGACGCAGCAATGGAATTAATTATCACCGCTTCGCGTCTTCCAGCTTAACACTTGCGGTCGAATGGATCTAATACTCCTTTGGTGCAAATTGAGGTGTCAATTGACACCTAGAAGGCTATTTTTGGCATTTGTAGGCTAACTATTCTAGCTTTATAATCCGTTGAGTTTGTGACCCCATTCCCTCCCATTTGCTCCTCCGCCCTCTTGAAGTAAAAATCTGCCGACGTCAAAATTAAAAAAAGGCCACTGTCCTTAGTAAAATCCCTAGTGAAATTGTGGAAATGACATCACTTTGAATACCCCCTCCCGCTGTCTTTTCATAGAGAAAACCACGTGTCAATTCCAGATGCTTTGGGAAATCGTGTAGATCGAAAAAAAAAGTTTATTTTCTATATAAATGATACAAAAACACATCAATTATGTCTTGAAAAGGCACAATGCACAATAAAAACGTAGTTTGAATACCGAATGGCACGAATTGTAAGCAGAAAACATGTATTTTCAAATTTTTCTCTACTTTTTCTTGTTCTTTTTTGAGTTACAAAGTGATGCCGTACAATCGTACAATATTAATCGAAAAATTCTTGATTTTTTTTGTAGATCTCAGTCCATGGCTCCTATATGTTGTTTCATGGAAGCCCAATTGGTCAAAAATTGACCAAAATAGCCTTCTAGGTGTCAATTGACACCTCAAGTGGCACGAAAGGAGTAACAAGCTGTGTCTCATAAATTTACGAATCTTAAATTCAATATTGTCAATTGTCAATATCTCTAACCGGTTTCGAGTTATCGAAGCGTCAAAAGTGTCAATTGACACCGAGTTTGTACGTTAGTGTTAGCGAACGCTGCTGCTTCAAAAGTTCAAAGGTAACGCTCGCTGTTGCCGCATTTAGCGGTGGTGTGGGCCCGCGAGCCTGAAGTAATTCATCCGTAACGTCATCCATCCATCTAAAACTCCCCCCTCCTCCCCCCCACACACACACACACACACGCGGCTTTTTGCCTTTGCACCAGTGCCGATATCGACACCGTTTCGCGAATTGCGATTAATTACCCAGGCGCCCGGAAGGTAGGCAGCGCGCATTGCAATCCGTACGGTGCTCGAGAGCAAAACTAATTTCGAGCGCTCCGTTTGCGCCCGGAGCGGTGGCGTGATTGGAGGCCAATCATCCAAGCTCACCCGTTGAGGCCCGAATTTGGAAGCTAACTCTTCCACCATTCGCGTGCGCCAGGTGCCATGTGTCAAAGCCGGTGTGTAAATACGCACCGTGCGTTATTAGAGCGCGCGCGCGCCCGCCAGGGCAAATATTGCTTCCGATTAAACGCACGCCGCGCGGTGTTCGGTTCCGACCGAAAATATCTGGCCCGTTCCAATCTCGCACCGCACCGAAAGGATCTTTTCTTTCTTCTGCGCAAAGAAGGACCAAAAAAAACTTCTCTTCTCTCGTGCGTGGACGAAGTTGAACTTTAATTAAATTTGATAATGAATGCTACCGACGCACCTTACTCCGCCCCTGATTGGGTTTTTGGTGGGGTCTCCCGGAAATGGTCGGGAAATACGGTGTTGTTTACACACGCAAACACACACGCACACTATTCATCATCGCACCCAGACTGGGTGCCCCACGCACCCTGGTGCGACGGGGCAGAATGTTAATAAACCCTTTACCGGGCCCCGGGTGTCTCTCGCGTGCCCGGCGTTAATTCGCGCGCTAGGAAACGCGCTGTTACACTGATTCATGGCCGGATTTCACTTTCCATATGTTGTACCGTTTGGGTGGTGGCTTAAGTTGCTGCATGTTTATTTGGCTACAGCTTCACTTACTGCACGTTGGAACACAACTCACAGCAACTTACAGCACGTTCCAGGGTATTGTTGACATGTTTGGCGAGATTACGTCCGAGCATATACATGCTGTCAATTTGGTAAACGAACTAGTGCGAAGCGTAAGCAGCTGCAACTTCGCAACTTGTCTGTTGTTGTGTTGCTAAAGTTGTAAACACAGATTTTTGGAGGTTCTGTGACGGATTTACATCCCCAAGGTTTACGCTGTTTATCTTGATTCTTGTTGTTCGAAATTCTTGTTGTCTTGTTGTTCGAGGGTGTCTGACTGAGTACCTACACATACTTAATTCTACAGGTTTGCTTGAGTCTAGTGTTCGGTTTGATGTAGAGATGCGTGTATTGAGTAGGACTGAGAACGTGAGTTAACGCCTAACATAGAATTTTAATGACTCTTTTGGGAGTCGTTATAGTCAAACTCACTCAGAAACGAGTAACAACTGGCCGTAGGGAGCCGAATCCCAGAGGAGTGATTGAGAAACTACTCGTTTAGCGTCTCCCGCTCACTCTTTTAAGATTCGACCCCATACGGTCAGTTGCTACTCACTCGTGACGACTCCCAAAAGAGTTGCTAAACGATCCGAACCCCAATGGTGAGTGAGTAAGAGTGAGTTAACTCTCTGAAAAGGAGCTGCTACTCTCATCTCTAGTTCTTACTAGTCGCCGCAGGGATTCAAACCCCAGAAGAGTGAGTGAGAGCCGTAAAACGGGTGGGATTGGGAGTGAGTTGTTATCTTTTGGGATCCCTAAGGTTACTCGTAACTCGTTCGTGAACGAGTTAGATTAAAACGACTCCCAAAAGAGTTGCTCAACGGTTCGAATCCTAGTGGTGAGTGAGTTAACTCCGTGAAAGGAATTGTTATTTCCATCTCTTCTCATCTCTCATCTCTCTGCAGTAGTGCTGATGGACGTGTCAACGCCAAAAACCCTGTATGAAAACCATTCGAAAGCGTTTCGCCGTGCCAATTGCATACCTTTCGGGCGATTTCACTGATCGTGCCTCAAAGTATGCAGGTTTTTGTTTTTTCTAATTAAAACTTCTGTATTGTTATCGCATCCAAGTTGGTGCAAAGATGCAAAGAAAACACGCCGAATAAAGCGCTTGTCAAACAAATTGAGTAGTTAGCAGGATGTTCAGCGAATACGCGCCTAAAAGTATGCAACCAACGCCACGCAAACGCTTTATTTCGCCGATTAATCCCCCTTTCTCGATGCGTTGCGCTTCTTTTTCGTTGGAAAACCTTCGCACGCACCCAACAACAGTTGGCCGCCGGTAGTTTAGGTGGGTGTAGGCTTCCAGGTGCCTCGCCGGCTTCGAAACGGCTGTTTGGCACGTGATTTTTCACTCGCCGCGCTCCGGCCGAGCGGCTCATCCCCGTGGCGTGTCATGGCACGGACGGCCGCGGCCTGTTTTCCCACACACACACACACACACACACACACACACACACACACACTCCGACATGGTGTAACGCGCGCAGCAGTGGGCGCACGTGTGATGTTGATCGATAAAATTAATAAACCTTTCCCTAACGACCTCGGTTTCGCTCGGTTTGGCTTTCGCTTCCTTCTGCGTGTGGCCCACGAAAGGGAGGAGGGAAACAAATTTTATCGCTTCCCGGTGCGTTTTTCCTTCTCTTCTTCTTGCGTGTGTGTGTTCCGCTTCCGGCTGTTTCGGCCTCGGTCGGAAGCGGTCGTTTGCATTCGGCGCTACCGGGCAATGACGCGTGGTTGCGGCCGTTTCCACCCTTTCGTGTTTTTATGTGTTTTCCTAAGGAGCGACACGCAAGCGAGTAGTTTTCTCTGTCGATACTGTTTGGGAGCGCTTTTTTTTTGCTTTCTTCTATCCAGCACTGTATCCCTCCCTTGGCTGTCTTTTTATAGCCACCGAGTAAAGGTGCAAAAATAACAACACATGACCACCATGAGCTACATTGTAACTAGCTTCATCATCAATCGACCGGAGACGGACCAAATAGATTGATCGAGAGACAGCGCGGCACGTGTGTGTCTCCCCCCTGTTGTTCAAGCGTTGCTCATTTGAAATTCTAAACCTAGCTCGCTCGAAATCATCGCACGTCGATTGAGAAAATTCGTTATCGACTACGTGGGTGTCTTGTAGGAACCTCCCCCGGTATCTCGTCTCGTACGAGCAATTCCTTTTCTGCTGATAGCCAGTCCAATTCGAAACCCTTTCCCGGTGCTGGAGCTCATTTCCAATTCACAGACAAACACAGCCCATCTGAAATGAGCACCAACTCATTTACGTCGATGCGATACCTTCCGGTTCGCTCCAGATTGCAAAGTGCATCCCCGGGCCTGCCTAATTGAGTGATGTTCCATGTACAGTCTGGGCCAAACAGGGTGTCGGCTTACATGGAGAGCGCGCTGTGCAAGCTACACGACGCCTACAGTTGGTTCTCCCAGTTCCTCGCCAGAGGGCGCTCGGAGTGGGGCTTCTCGAGTATGGGTAGCACATTTTTCCAAAACCACATTTCAATCAAAGGCCTACTGGTGCGTGCACGGCGCATGCTGACATTGTTTCATCTGTGCCATCCAGCTGGTGCATGGTTATTGCAGTAGGAACAGAGGTCGGACTCGGTTTTGGAGACAACTTTGTCTCTTCACTGTGCGATAAACCGGTTGGAGATGATCTAATCTGCATGGTAATACGCTCCAACTGATTAGATTTCGAAAAAGACACCACAAAAGACTAACCCAGACGCCAGGAAGTAACGAAGAAACGACTCCCGGTGGTTTTGTGTCCATCGGCGCGTACTCCCTGAGCGCACTGTGCCGCTGTGGGGTTTATCGGTGCATAATTCATTGGCAATATGTTTACTGCCCTATTGGAAAGTGACAACTGACACTCGGGATCCCGGGATCCATGTACAACCGTTGATTGCAGCTGGGATGCGCTTTGATTTTCGGACTAGTTTGGAGCCGGACTCGTCGGTCCGATTGTGCAGTCCATTTCGTGTGTTGATTGATGAGACTTCGTGGTGACCTCAGCCGGTGCCGGTGTGCGATAACCTTTATCTGCTACTACGGGTGACACTAGGGGCGTACTTATCTTGTTTGGAATTTCGATTTCAATTTCCACCACCGCCTCGCACACGTTTGCAAGCGTTTTCTAATTGATTGATGCAAAGCGCATGATTTGGTCCGCTTTGCCGTGTGCCGCGGAGAACGCAATCGTTTTGTGCCTCCCCTGTGCGAGAAGTCATTATCGCCCCGTGGATCGGAGCTGCGACGTAAGCGCGCCGCGTACATAGCGTGCAGTTCCGGGAAGAGCGGCTGCCCCGCACGGGAGAAGCACGGCGACGGTGACGAGCACCGTGGGACAATTTATCGTGGTCGTCCTGGAAAAAGCGCACTTCCACCCGGTGAGCGTTTCCGTAAATTACTGCCAATGGTTTTAATTCCACGTTCCACGTTGCGCGCTGTGGCACGATTTACACGCGGGCGTTTGATGGAAGGAAACAGGAGCCCGCAGGCAGATAGCGGCAACTGACTAGACGACCAACAAAAAGAAGAAAAAAACTTTGAAAGTACCTCCGGACGTACCTCCGTGCTAGCGTGGGGCTTGTTTTTTTGGAGAGAAATGAGCGCTTTCGTGCACTAATGGATGAAAATGTCCCCCGGCTGCTGCGGCAAACTCTTTATCAGACACGCGAGGTCGGGACGCGATTCGTTGCGATTTTTGGAGATGACGTGCGCTAGTTCTGATATTCCTCACATCTCCGTGAGTCTGCGACTTCGCTGGAGATAGTTGCATAAAGATCGCATTCAAAGAACGTTTTGAACATTGAAATACCAAGAGCTTCACATGCCCAAGTGTCTGCATTCAAGTGTTACAGTAATTAATCAAAGTTATCATGCAGTTCTCGGGAATATCCGAATAATATATCGAAATGTATAGTTCTACAACAAAATTCGAGCGTACGGACTTATACATTTTGATTCTTCCGAGTGTTGGTGTATGATACTCGATGCCTTGATGAGTATCTCGTAAGCCATAATCGAAATCCTCACAAATTTCTTGAAAACTTTCTTAGTTATCGTGAAGTTCGCGGGAATATTCGAATAATATATCGAAATGTATAGTTCTACAACAAAATTCGAACGAACGCAACGCTCTTCCAAGTGTTGGTGTATGAAACTCGATGTCTTGATGAGTATCTCGTGAGCTAAAATGAGAAACCCCCAACAATTTCACAAAATTTTCACAATATCACTAAATGGATCTTCGTGCCGGTGGGAGAGTTTCTAGCTGCACACGAGCTGACCTAAATCTGGGATTGCTGTATCCCGCTCCCGTCGAGATTTCCCATTAGAAAAACAAACGCAACACGAGAGCGGATGCGTACGACATTCCGCAAAGTGGGGTGGGCCCCGCGCGAGCACGTGAGACTGCGTTCGAGAATCGTTACGAAAAAAAAAGAACCAAACTCCGCGCGTTCTAAGCGGACGAGGTCGCTTTCCAATCACGCGGAGTTTGCCCGAGGTTGGAACGGTGTGGTGTGGCGCATTACACAACACCTGCTGGCAAGCGGCAAGCGCTATCGCACATAAATAGACCGATTTGGAAGAGAAAACAACGTCTGCGACTTGGGACGAAAACAAACGCAACGTCGTCGTGGGGCCGCGGCTATCGGACAGCCCCGTCTGCAGCGGGTTGAACTTGAGGCGCACGAGAAATAGTCACCAAGCGGCGAGTGCGCTCCGCCTCTCGCGCGCTGTGTCACGCCCGTACCGAAATGACTAATTTCAGTATTTTTGTTTCTGTTTTGCGGCGGGACGTGGCACGGAGGGTAGCAGCAGGGAAGGTGTGATGTTCTGATTCACAAACCGGCTTTTGCGGTCAGCTTACCGCAGGGGCAAAACCGCCTGAGGCGGTGCGAAGACGGCAGACATTACAGTGGAATGAAAATGAAACCCGTTTGTTGATTGTTTGTCGCTGGATGTGCTAGACCGTTGAGGAGATCTGGCGCGTATTGTGACTCGTTCCTTTCGGGCCTGCTGGGTGCACCTCAAGTTTTCGTCCTAGCGGCTTAGTAACCAGTAGAAACTATGCACACATCCCACTTCTACGTGACCTCGTCTGTGTATCGGCACGCAACTCGCAAGTCACGCACTGTTTCACAGCAGTAACCTGCCACTGTAGCCTTCGTACTGCTTTCGTGTGGTAGCACCTTCAGTGTCAAATCGCTGTACAGGTAAATTGGAGCACGGCGCAAGAGCAACTCACTGCTGTGCCAATATCTCACACCCAGCAGCCGGCGACAGAGGATGACAACCCCGATAGCTCCACACCAACGAACTTCACCTTCGGCACACCGCACCCAGCTGGACAATTGGAGCACGAAGAAATGGTGCGAAGCATCGCGCGCATTACCTAGAACCGGCTCCATCGCTGGAATTTGCGACTGTAGTCACACACGATCGCACACACAGTCACTCCAACACATACACACACACACATATGTGCGTGCGTTCGTACGGAAGATTACGGAGACGAGCGCGGGCGCGCGCGCGCTCTGTTCGATGATAAAACAAAACAAAACCCGTTCGCGAACCGATCGGCGCAGTGCCGGGAAGTGAACTGGCGCTGACGGGGTTTTTGCAGGCGTTGCAGCAGGCGGCTTCCGTTTTGCCCGCTCGCGCACGCGCCCGGAACCATGCAAGCGCTGGCGGCGTTGCAGCAGCGTTTTGGGCGCTTCTTCAGCACACCGGGCCGGGTCGGGAGGCAGCGAGACAAAGAGCATTTTTATAAGAGCGTGCGCGCGAGAGAGAGGGATAGTGAGTGTGAGAACCTTATGTGGTTGAGAGTGAGAGTGTTTCTGTTTGTTAAGTGCGCAGGAAGGAACGGAATTGCTGAGTCGGATTAAACGCACAAACGTACCGACGGAGCCGTTACTTGCGCAGGGCTGTCAAACTTGAGGGCGCATTGCACTAGAAAACTAGTACGAGGGCAAGCAATCTATCGCAAGCAAATCAATCTCGTCCATTTATTGCCCTAACCAAGGTCCATTTACACTACAGGTCAGTCCGTCCAGAACGATTTGGCAGCAAAAGGGGGAGGAGTAAGAAGACCACTGCGATCAAAGCAAACCGATGTTTTGATCGGAACACAATCGTTTTTATCCAGCAAACCTCGGTTCTATCTAAAGCAAGGAGATATATAGGAGGTGTAGACATCTAGAACATTTGGTCGTCGTGAAAGAGTGAAACGGGGATTGACCACAGTTGTCAAAATTGTACCGTACGTGTGTGTTCTCTGTCCCACTAAACAGCCGTTTTGACAGCTGAGGTTTAATTGCTAAAAAAAACGGTCGATCGCTATGACTACAACTCCTATATATCTCCTTGATCTAAAGTACATGCTAATTTAACAGATTCGCGCGTTTCGTTCGTCGTTTTTGTCAATAAAGTCAGTAATTAGGAGTGTGAGTTTGTTCCGTAGGACCAAACGATCCACTAGTAATGGCCGGCGTTGATTCAAGTGCCGTCTGCTTAACAATGATGGGTTAGGCTCATACTGTTAGTTTGTCGAACTAGTAGCACTGTTCGCAGCTTCTAATGTGTGTGTTTTGTGTGTTTAAGGCAGGGATTTGTTTTGATCCGAGCATGCTCGTAACTGTCAAAATAGCATGGTTATATATTGGTAAGAAAAAGAGCTACGGACTCACCTGTATTCTGTATATCCACCTTGGCCCTAACTATAAACCCATTTATTACGGTCTTGGATTTGTGAGATTTATAAAGCGATAAAAGTACTCTAAAGTATTGTTCTGAAGCACTACCATAACTCCAAGAAATAACTTTAACTTCTAACAAATACGTCTTCATAAGTTTTTCAGGTGGGTAGTATAGGTGTAGATAATGAAACCGCAAAGAGAGAGAGAGAGAGAAAGAGAGAAAATCACACAAAAGCTCGTGAGAAGCTGCACCAACAATCGAATGCCGCGCTAACTTCACATGCAAGTTAGACATTCCTGGGCCGCTCGCATTACGCTGCGATGCGGAACAGCGACCGGTGCTCCTATTGCGAAATTGAAGAAGAAAGACACCATCCCCCCGCCCGGCCCGGAATCGAACGCCTGGGAAGCAGCCCAGGCAGCGCCCTCTTCTTCTTCCGCTTTCCCACCGAGAGCGAAACCGAGCCCGGCACCCTCGCTGCAAACTGCTGCATTATAATCGATTGCATAATTTGGCGCGTTGAAGTGCTGCTGGAATGTGCTCCAACAAACGCACACATCCCACAAACGCACTAGTTAACATGCCGAAGCCGGTCGGTCCTGGACAAAAATGGCGAACATTAGGCGTATGGCGCATCCAGATTGAAGTTCTGGTGAGGTTCTGGTGCGTCCCCCTACACAAAAATCGAACCACAGCAGTGCCAGCTCATGTCACGCCGCAACGCTCGTCCCGGGGTCCGGTGTGGCGAAGTTTGTCAATAATTAAACTGCGCCACTGTGCGAGAAGGCCGCCCACAGGACGGGAGTCGGGGCTGCCCTGAGCTGGTTGATTCAAAACTTCAAACCAGAGCGAGCCTTCGCCAGTTTCGGCTCAAAGAACGGGGCTACGTTGGCGCTTGTCGCCTTCGTGTCTTCTGCTGACTCCGAGTAGCTCCACGCGCTCAAAAATGTACTACCCAGTGTCTGTCTGTGTGTTTATCGAACTTCTGCGCACGTATTCAAGCGGCGACGAGGGAGAGGGAGACAGCGCCAGAAGTCCGAGTCCGAGCAGTTCCAGGCATGTATTAGCAAACTTTCTGCCCAAAAGCCATGGGCAACCGCCGGACAGGGAAGGCCGGGACAGCCCGACCGGGGACAAAGTTTTCGTCCGGAACACTGACCGGATATACCTCGCCCCCACCCGTATCGGCTCCAGTGTCACGGAGGCATCCGGTCCAGGTCCGGCGAGTCCGGTGCGAATGTTTCAAATAGTTGCACATACAGGCAAACTTCATCGCCGGCGCTGTGTGCGTGGGTTGACCGTGTGCTTCACTCCAAGCCCCGGCCCTGGACTCCATTATAATCAGCATTTTTATCGCAGCCGTGGAACACTTTTGACAGTGCTCATGCAAAACGAGAGCCGCACATGCACACAACTACACCCGTCAGTGGAGCCCGGAGTCTCGAGCGAGTGGTTGTTTACGTCTCTCGCTGTCAACCGGACGGGGGCGGGGCTAAGACAAACTACAGCCGGAGGAGTCAGGGTCCGGGAGTGTGTGTGAGTCGTCGCAACGAAATAAGTTAGTTTTGCGCTGGTTCGCCCTCCGCACGTTAACTTTTACACAATGGGCACGCAGCCGGCTGAGCTTTGTTTCGGGGGTTAGTTCGCTCGGCGCGTTTGTTGATACCGGCAGAAGTTGGTCAATGTAGCAGCTCGTCTTATCGTTTGCAGTCGCCCAGAGCTCGGCAAGTGTGGACGAAAGTTTTTTTTCCCCCTGGTCGGGGGGCTTTGTTCTCCTTTCGCCTCTTGTAGTTCTTCGTTCCAACCACACACACACACACATACACACAGCGGGACTATCGGGTCAATCTCAGCGCACAGGGACAGTGCGATGTTCGGTAGTCGCTCGGACGCCGCACAGGTACAAATGCGAGCTGATAGCTGGCGAGTGAAACTACTTAGGTTGCACGTGTGAAGCGTCAACTCACATGAGCGATACTTATTTCGACAGTAACTAACTACTGTTTGCTTCTTTCAGATCTTCCCGACAGAGCGCAGTTCTTGGAAGACTTTTTGCTTTCGCTCGCCGTTCTTTTCTTGGCTCGAGCTGCTCAGTAACTTCGTCGACCTCACCGGATCGTGCGTTCATTACAGCCCGTCGGAAGCGCAACAGCTTCTCGGTACCTAAGCTCCGGCGGGAGTACAGCTGCTAATGCGATAATGCGATATCCAACCGGGCACGGATGGGAATAGGACCGTGATGTGCAAGTTTGTCGGCTGGAGCAGGGAGTCAGGGAGATGAGCGGCTTTTTAATAAACTTTTCATCCCATTCTGGGTTCAGGTGATGCCAGCAACACTTGCCAATGATAGATCTCCCGTCCAGAGTCCTGTGCTCAACCGTTTACGGCTTTCAGAATCTATGTAGCCGTATCATCCCGCAGACATGCCCCGGATGCACGAGAGCGTTCTGTGGAGATAAAAGACGCAGGAAGTTTGGCTTTGCCGGGATATTTGTCAGTCGTCAGTCAGCTACTAAGTGTCACGCTACCGGCCTGCAGGCATGATTACTTCCAATGACATGTTGGATGCTTCTAGATGAAGCCGTCTTATGTCCCACCCTCCAAACTTGCCGCTTGTTGTCTAATATGCACAGTCCATTACCCGCTCGCTGCGTTGTTTACTCGTTCGGGATGCGCTGTCAACGCGCCGCAAACTTCTTCCACCACCAAGGGAGTTCGTTCTCGCTTGACGGGTTCGAGCCATAAAACGGGCCCGATAAAAGATCCAGCGGGAACAACAGGCTCGTTCTGGATTCCGGGAGGTCGTGCCGTTTCGCGAACGCGTCCCAATCGATGCCAGGTTGCCCAGCGCCCCAGCAGCCATTCGGTTGGAAGTGTAACGATTGGGATGACGCTGACGCTAATGATAATCGACGCCCGGGGCCCCGATCGGCTTTGTCGTGGAAGGTCATCGGCAGGCGCTGTCGTCGCCGGGCGCACGTGCACGTGAAGGAGACGCCGGGGACACTGATGGACACCCGGACGGATCTTCGGCGGAGCGCACCTTCATCAAAATGTAATTTGTTGCTCAGCCTCCGCTTCCCGGACCACAATTATACCTCCATCAGGCGAGAGACGCTGGATCCTAGCACCCGATCCAGGGGGAAAAGCTGCTTCCCGCATCCTGCAAGATCTTACGGTCGTTAGGGCCGCGGAAGGCGCTTTGTGTCACGTTTGGACACCACCGAAAATCTCAACCGAAAGACACACATTGCGGTCATGTTTGTACAGCGCAACGTGTCCTGTGCGCTTCGCGGTGCCGCATTCGATGACGGCACACCGGCTGCCGGTTGTTTCTGTGTTCGGATATACGTTGGACTTCTTGGAAGTTGGTAGGGGGAGCCCGCAAACTGGCAAGTGTCGGGTACGGTTCTACTCGCTAGTAATAGTTTGGAGTACAGTTGGCAGGATTGCAGAGGATAGAGCAGGACAGATCATGGCTCTATTGAGTCGAATAAGACAGAAGTAGAAAATATTCGTCCTTTACAAAAATGGAAGAACTAAGCGCAGAAGTAGTGTAGATTGCAAACTTTTCGACGCAAGCATGCTTGATCTACCTTATTACATAAGTTTGGACTAGGGCTTCACAAACTATAGCTTAAATACAAACAAAATAAGCTTAATTTTAAGAGTCCCTGCTGTGAAAAAGAGTAAGGAAGGGGAAGAATACACAGAGGATAGGATAAGACGCAAACGGAAAGAAGATAAAGTTAGGTTGAAGTCAAAAACGTGGGATGGCAAGTTGAAACAGACACGGCATCGCAGTCTTTAATGACTTAGACACGATTGATGGAAACATGACATAGAGGAAGTTAATGATAGTCCAAGAGTGGGTAAACGATAAAGCGTTATATTTATGAAAAAATGCGAGAACACAACAGAAAAACATATCCAGGATTGCTTGAAGAAAGAGACAGTCGGAAGCAGTCGAGACAGGTATAAATATGTTTAGATTGTTGGCGTAACAAAGACAGGAATCAGATAGTAGGACAGTATAGATGTCAATGATGAACAAACAAACAAAATAACAGAGGACTAAGAACACTACCTTAAGAACACTAGAAGATACATTGAAGTTTGACACGATACGAACAAGCGTATAAAAACGATCGAAAACCGATAGAGCTATTTACTCAGAATTAAAGGATGGGAAACACGTTCACATGCAGATTTGAAATCTGCATAGATGGCGTCAACTTGAGTTGACTATTCAGGATTTCTTTTGATCAGTCTCCAATCATTCCCATCATATAAAAACGTTATTAAAACAGTAATAATGCATTTTTTCGTGCATATTGCATATATTCAATAATAACGCTAATAAGGCGAAATCGCACC
Organism: Anopheles dirus; assembly: GCA_000349145.1. Classification (NCBI taxonomy): domain Eukaryota; kingdom Metazoa; phylum Arthropoda; class Insecta; order Diptera; family Culicidae; genus Anopheles; species Anopheles dirus. The sequence goes on along the minus strand of KB672491.1, from coordinate 5,814,444 downwards.
GAAAAAGTTTGCAATCTGCATTACACAGACGCACGTTAAACGCTTCAATGCAACGCAACGCAAAACTTCATTTAAATTAGGCTAATAAAGCGTTTCGCGGCTGGTTGCATACTTTCAGGCGGATAAAGCCACGCCTACGCCTACAATTAGGCAATGTGTACAACACGAACGCTTTATCGGTGCTCTACGGGTAGTTTTCACATATATTAAGACGCCTTCTAACAGTGAGCACCAAGCGGCACATTCCACCAATTCGTTCTAACAGCTCTCGCTGGTGTGAAGCAGAAAGCAAGCAAAATAAACGAAAAATCATACCAGCTCATTTTTTTCTTCTTCGTCGGCCGGAACAGAACGGTGGCACGATCCCTGCTGTGCCGCAAACGGCACCACCGATCGCCGGATCTTAAATTAATTAAATTCGTGAGAGAAAAACCTCATTAAAGATATTATCACCACTCCGCGCACAGCCACAGCACAAAAGCAGGCCCGCGCAGTGCTGTTGACACGTGTGTATGTTTTTTTTCTCTCTCCCTCTCTCGCTCTCTTTCTCAAGAACAATGCTGCAACTGAATGGCTCCACCGAAGCGGTGAAGGTGCCCGAAACGGGTCGTGAGCCGAACGTGAAAAAGTTTCGCGCAAATACATTCGCCTCAAAACCGAGAACTCGGTGCCGCTGCAAACGGTGTGATTGCGTTTGGTGTGCGTTGCGCGTTGCATACCTTCCGGGCGCACACCGGGCTGCGGTGTTTAGCGACAACGGACGAACGCAGAATCCATCTGACGTTTATGACGTGCAGCTCTTCTCCGGTTACAAACTCCGGTTGATGGACTTCGACACATCAGGGGCAAAAAATAAAAAGCGGCCAAAAAAATGTCACCATCCACTCATACCAGCGATACCAAAGCAACAGCTCGCCGTCGTCAAAAGGAAGAAAGGACGTTGATAGTGTGTTCCCATTTCGGGTGCGTGTGTGTCTGTGTGCGTTTTTTTCGCCTCCCTTTTTTTTTGCTGATTTCGTGCGGAATATTTATCTTCACCGTGCAGCGTCGTCGTCGTCGTCGTTGCGTGGCATTACGCAACGGCCTGCGGTGGGCGAAAGATAAAGGGGCGTTTTGCGAGCAAAACAAGCAGCACAATAACAACGGCATGCGCGGGCGAAGATGGCCCTCTGCACACTTGTAGCCGCCGGGAACACTTTAGCGCCGTAGCGCGCGCCCTTTCGCGCTGCGAACACGCTCGGTCGCTCGGTTCGCAATTTAAAACATGCTCCTGCCACTGCCGCCGCTGCTGCTTTATTATTAACGGTTTTGCAATCGTTCCATTCGCAGCATGACAAACACACACAATCCGCGCGCTCGGTGATATCCTCGAGGTTCGGAGGGGGAATGGTTCTTTTTTTTTTCGCCTGCTTCTCCCCGCCCTGTTGTAAGTGTATGTTGGTTTGCGCTATTTGTCAAGATTCGCTGCGTCCTGCCGTCCTGCTTCCAGCGGGCCGGCGCCTGTTACGCCGCAGCATTTGCCACCGCAAACCGCTCGCCCGCGCTCAAACACGGAACGTTTGATTGTTCGCCAATTTATTTACGACCCACTTCGCGCTTCGCGAAACCTACAGTGCCTTCCAGACCAACAGACAGGGCGCGGTGCTGCGTGTACGCCTGAATGTAGGCAACGCTTCGCAGCAGCGTCTTGTGTGTGATGCGTGCTGCATACCTTTTGGGCGCTCGCACCGAGCCCCAACCAAAATCGCTAACAAATAAGACTCGTTTCAAACTCTGGCGCGGGAGTTACTGTCGCTGGGAGGGGTTTCGTGCTGTCAGCCGTACTGCTGCGCCCGACACACTGGGCGCATGTGAGAGCGCGGCGACGCCAGCTGCCCGGGGTCGTGTTTGTTTAGGTAGATTTGCAGCGAAACGAGTCCCTTTTGTCGTGGGAAGGACGAAGCAGGGGGCGAAACTTTTTCGCTCCACTTCAACCATTTGTCCGGAAGCTGGGTGGCTGGGCCGCGAACGGCGAACTCAACAGATACAGCCCAAATCTAAAGGAAGGATGAGCGATGTGGAGCCTGCACCGGGGCGGAAGAAGACCGAACGCAATCAGCGTTTGGAAGAAAGCGGGCAAAACGACAAAACCAAGGATACAAAGCGGGCCAACGTGGTTTCGTGGCCAATTGAATCAACCTCCGTCCGACCGCCGACATTGTGTCAGGAAGCTAAAGTTTTCGGTCGAGATTTTGGACGGGTGCGAGTGTCAGTTTCACATGGACGGGTGGGGGTGGGGTTTTGAAGTTTCTGCGCTGGCTGTACGAGCTCCCTGTTGTTGTTTGTTGAATCACGCACTGTTCTTGGTGCACTTGGTGCACTGCGAAGTGGCGTGGAAGGAGTGTGCGTGCAGTTGCCTGCACCGGGCGTAGCCTACCTTTCGGGCGCGTTGTTCTCAGTATGCGAACAACCTGATTGGATATTCAACTGAAGTTTTTCTTATTGTCCTCCTCGGCAGGCTTATATTTTTCCTACCATAATGAAACAAACCCCTTGTTACACTCTATTCCAAAGAATTTACTCCATAGTCCAAGTTCAGGGGCGTTTCTTGGAATGTTGATACACCCCGGGCGAAGGTAAGCCTGATTAGTTATTACCCTTGGGACGAGTGTTGGCGAAAGTTTTGCAGCCCGTCGCCCATTGAAACGTAATACTTCTCATCTTATTGCCCTCGCTTCCCGCCTCCATTCTCGCCTAACCTGCTTCCGGTTTTAGAAGGCTCAATTTCCATCCATCACACCTTAACCAGCGTGAACGTTCAGTTCAATCGATGCACAAATTAAAAGCTAATCACTGTCAATTAGCATGATTAGATCGGAAGTTTCCCGCACGGTTTGACCATTCCTTCCGGGCTTGCTCCTCCGATTGAAAAGCCGAAGCCGTGCGTACTACCGATAAAGCCGTCTCGCTCCCGCCTCCCACCCTGTGTTATAAGATGCCGCCGGAGATGAGGATCATTGCCACGGCGAATGGTTTTTATCGCCGTTGTTGTCGGCGTCAGCCAGCTCCTGCTCCCTCGGCACACCATTTACATTAAACCTGTCACTTAATCAGCACGCTGAGAGTTAAGCGCATTATCGGAAAACATTCGAGCCGGTCGTTTTGAGTTAATTAAACTGATAGCAACCGAGGGAGACCGTCCGTTTTTTTTGCTATTCTTGTTGCTTCGTCTCTGCTTTATTCTCCTGTTTTGTGTTGCCTGGTGTGAAATGTCGCCAGCAGAGTGCTTTGATCTTTTGCTCCCGGTGGTTCGGAGTGGTTCTGTACATGTACGAGATTTCACGTTTGAAAAGTTCCACTCGCGCCGGAAAGGTATGCAACGCGCGTTACAGCCGTGCCTGTCACGCGTGTTGCATACCGTTCGGGCGCGATAGGGTTAGTTTGGACGCCGGAAAACTTCTTCCAGCAGTCGGGAAGTGACAGAAAACAAGAAAAAAAAAGAAGAAAAAACTTCAAACCCCTCTGGACGTCTCGCTCTCGGTGGCGTTTTATGCAACAGCCTGAAAATATTCACGCCATTCCCCTCCGGCAAGCCCGAAAACACGCACGCCCCGCGCTCTGATGGTGCTCTGATTCTATTTCCTGCCGATTTCTCTCTCTCTCTCTCTCTCTCTCTCTCTCTCTCTTTATCTCTTTCTTTTTTATAACACTAAGGACAAAATGCCGCCTTTCACAGGCGGTCAACGTGGTAGAGGAGCGGTTGGATGGTTCAAAAAGTTCATGAAAATAATAAAAAAAACACCATCAGGCGCAGAGCGCTCGCCTTCCGCTTTCATCGCAAATAATGGTCCTTTAGATTTTTCATATTAAATTTCAGCATCCACCAAACACACACGGGACACACGGGGCGGTTTTTATGACAAGGCAAATTTCTCTCTCGCTCTCGTACGGGAAACTGTTCGAAGAAATAAAACCCACATACGGATATAGGCACACGCACACACACACCCACGCACGTGCACGCTCGAATTGGTGAGATTGGGTAACATTTCTTTCCATTTCCCACTCAATTGAATGTTTAATGTAGCGTGGATTGTGTGGTGGCCGGGGCGAACAGAGGCGGCGGCGTCTCAGCGTCTCAAGCGGCAGAAACGAACGAAGAAAAACGCACACAAGAACGCATCCAGAACGCTCGGTTTGCTGCCGCTGCTACACGCTACTTCACGTGGCGCCGGATTGCATACGTCGCAGGCGCTACTTCATACGTAGCTCGGGCGCGGGAGGTGCTATAGGTGTGTTCGGTGTATGTGTGGTGCGTCGCGGGGTGGTATAAATTTTCGCTACCGCTTTACACCTCATCCTCATGCCACCCGGGGGTGTTGTTCGGATCACACAGACACGGGCAGCAAAAAAACACACACACACACACACACTCTTGGAAGAAGAATGGGCGATTCCGAATCGTCGAACGATTACGGCGAAATCTGGGAACGCAAGCTGATGATGAGCGGGTGTATGTAATGGGCACACGCACACACGTGACGATACCGCACGGGGCGAGTGAAACGTCGATCGGGGCCAAAAATTGCTTTATAAAATTTAATATGATTGAATTTAGAGGTTTTTTCTGCTAGCTTGCACCTTTTTTGCGAGGAGAGTTTCGAAATTAACACACGATAAAAAAAAGCGTGTTCGTAGACTACATTTAGGGGCAAATTTGTTTGTTTTTCTTCAAAATTAATTATTTATTATTTCGCCTAAATGTATGCAATGTGTGTTAAGCTATAACTTAGCTGTTTTTCCTCTAATTCTGTAATTGCCACTGGAAACAAACAAATCGCTCAAAATATTTTCGAAATGTAGCATGTAGATTACATACTTTCGGGCTGAATAAAGGAATGCACCGAGAAGGTTGCAATAATAGTTGGCTACATTTCGGGGTAAATTTGTTATTTTTTTTCAAAATAAATTATTTATTATTTCGCCTAAATGTATGCAATGTGTACTTTAACTTAGCTGCATTATTGTTTTTTTTCTCTGTGAACTATGTGAATGCCGTTGGGAACAAACTAATCGTTTAAAATGTTTTCGGAATAAGGCATGCCGTTTGCATACTTCCAGGCTGAACAAACAAATGCACCGAGAAGGATTCAATAAACGTTTACTTGCTTTAGGGGCTTATTTGCATTTTTTCAAAATTAATTATTTATTATTTCGCCTAAATGTATGCAACGCGTACTACTTAGCTGTGATCTTGTTTTTCTCTAATTATATGTCTGTAATTGGGAACAAACTAATCGTTTACAATGTCTTGGAAATGTAGCATGTACATTGCATACTTTCGGGCTGAACAAATGAATGCACCCGATAGGTAGGCAAATTGCTGTACGAAACGCGCTAATGAGTATTTATTATCGATTTCGCGTCGGTTTAGCGCCTGTTGATGGAATGTTTGAATTAAATGGTAGTAAAATTATTTTCTGCTAACGCAAACGAGCAAACCTTCTCGTACTCTGCCTTCTAGCAGCAGCAATCCCGTGGAGAGAGCTTCCTTGGGCGAATAAATTTTAATGCTTCCACACAGGGACAGCCGAGTTCGCGAAACAGCAAACGGTAACGAAAGAAAAGGGGGCCCGGTTCGCCTATTTCTGTTCCAGCGAACCTGCCCCGACAGGCTTCCCACGACCGGACTGCGATGGCTGTGCTGCTGAAGTTGCTAAATCGTCGCATCATATTGCATCAATTGCCTCCCTGTCGTGGCCCCGCACCAGCGCGGGCCCTGAAATATGGTAAATCGGGTGTCATATGCACGCGCACTCTTCGGAAGGTGTGTGTGTAACGTCGCCATCTCGCTCCGAACGCGCGAGCACGATTTGCATGCAGCCGCTTCGCACGGTGCAGCTCGGCTGCGACTGGTTCGCCCCGTTTGCACCTGCCTCGCCCCGTTCGCGCTTGTATATGGTAATCTTTTACAATCGAAAAACCAGTCAAGACGTCAGCAGCAGCGCCGAGTGTGTTGTTGTACGCTCGGGCGTGAAGAAACTACGAGCCAGCGAAGTGCCGGCCGAGCGGCAAAAAGAAACCAACACAAACCACAACCGTTCTGTCGCTGTGGTGTCGGCGTTGGAAGGCAGCGCAAGATGTACGAACGGGAGAATTCGATCCTCCGTACTTCGGCTGCCCGGTCGGGAGGTAGATGGGCTGGTGCTGATGGTTGTTCATTTGCATTCGAAATAAGCGTTTTACGTGCCGTTTGTAATTTCAGCGCGTAAGACACTTGCCTGCCCGGCAGCGGGAGCTTATTTATGGCGCACGCCAACAACGCGCTGGAGGTGAGAAATGTACGGGGCCGAAAAAAGTAAAGCCGGTTGACGGTTCGTTCCAAGCGCCGAGATATGTTTCACTCAGCCGCAGCAGCCACTGTCCCCGCTGTCGACGGCCGAGCCTAGCAGGGAGCCTTCTCCCGGGGTACACCCATCATCGTGCTGCGCAAAGTCTAATGCTGACAAACGATCCTGAGGGCGCTGCCGGTACGATCGAACTTTGTCGTCTGCTCGGCGAGCTTTTTTGTTTCGTTTGTTGCTTCCCGTGCCGTGAAGGCGCACGGGTCTCTCGAATCCCCGGTGCATCCGCCACCGCGCCGCGTAGTAAATCGCAATTAATTCTGCTGCCTCAACGGCCGCGGAGCGCTTGCGTGCAGTCCGGCTCGAAGGACCGGATTGGTGTGTACCGGCAGCGACCGGTAAGGCTCGTTGGGAGCGTTTGTTCGGAGCAAAAGGCAAACTGGAGTGAAATCCGGTTCGAAGGGCCGGATTTCACTCGTGCAACATCCGAAATTCCGAACGATTTCGATGTCAAGATTTCTGTGCACATTATATCCATTTCGAAGGACCAACTGTCGACGACGAGGTGTTAAGTAATGGTAAAACATTTGCTTGTTTTAGGTTAATTCAATACAGTGATATAAAGGCATTGATGCAAGTCTTTGTTAAAGTTCTTACAAACTTACAAAACTCGTGATAATCCGGTTCGAAGGATCAAATGTCAACGATAACATATAAAATTATGGTAAGGGAAATTGTATATACATATTATGTCTAAAACTGGCGAATTGCAATCATTCTAAGCCGATAGGCATTAGTTATAGTTCTCACAGTCCTACAAAACTTAATCTCCTTGAACGGAGATCCTGTTCAAAGGACCAAATGTCAACGATGAGAAATGGAAGTATCGCGATGGAATTGCATTTACTTTTTTTCTCTGAGCCTAACTTCTTACAGTGGTGGTAAGGCTATAGGCATTAGTTAAAGTTCTTACAGATGTAGAAAACGTAAACTCCAAGTGTGGTAATCCGTTTCTAAGGACCAAATGTCAACGATGAGACACAAAAGGACGATTAGGTAATTGTGTATACATTTTTTGTCTGAATCCAACTTATTGCAGTGATTCTAAGGCTACATGTGTGGATTGAAGTTCTTACAAACCTGCAAATTTTCAACTTCATCTGTTGAAATCCGGTTCGAAGGACCAAATACCAGCGATGAGATATTAAATAATGGAATGGGAATTGTATATACATATTTGCCCAAATCCATCATAATACAGTGATTCTGAGACTGCAGCTTAAAGCTCTCACAGTAACTTGAACTCGTCGTATGGTAATCCGGTCCGAGGGACCAAATGTCTACGGAGAGATATGAAGCGATGGTAAGCGTAATCGTACACAATTGTCTCCCTCGTCTACCAAGGCAACAGGCCTGACAGTAGGCATGTTTTTGGGTGATATTATCCCTCCGCAACAATGGTACAGACTTGCTCACGCACCCAACAGCACCCACAGACACCTTCGTCCCCCGGGGTAGCTGACTTTAATGGGTGCGACAGAGCTGTGCCGTCGAGTAAGAAGACTTGCCATGGTTGTGCAGCTGCAAACACGTCGGTTTGCATGCATGCGTACCAACAAAAAAGCGCCTGCGATAGTGGCGACGCTAGGGCGATGGATGGGCATACATACTTCTGTGAACTTTTGGCGCACGTCTCGCTTCGCCCACCTCCGTTTAGTGTAATGATTCTCGTTAGCGGGATGCTTCAAACGATAAAAACTCCCGCCCGGATCATCCTCCCATGGCACACACACACACACACACACACACACACACACACACACACACACGCAGACATAGAGTTTCATTTGATCGCTTCTTCTTTTTTTTTCGCTTCGCTCGTAAACTTTTCGCTCGGGCGAAATCGGGTGTGCGGAGATCGGAGGCGACACTTTGCCAAACAACTTCCAAGTCCCCGGATTTTCATAACCGTGATTGCGCCTGATTTCTCGCCAGCCAGTTTTCGTTTTATTTGGATGCTTTTCTTTCTGTTCCCTCTCGCTCTCTCTCTCTCTCTCTCTCTCTCGCTCTCTGTCCCTCATCGTTCGCACCAAAAATGCTTCACGACCATTATCGTACCAGAACAATCAAAATTGCGCCCGGTGAGTGAGAGGCTGTGAAAATTTCGTCGGTGAAAGCGGAGGGCGCGCCGACAGCGTCGGACGACGCAAACAGACGGAGGAACAGAGGCCGGAGACAGATTTCAAATAAAACTTGCCAAGCGAGCGAGATCGTAGCGAAAAATAGTCAAAGCGGGCTCCGGTGGTGTTCCGGGCGCGCGAAGTTTTCTCCTCTGCGCGCGGCGTCTTTTGATCCCGTCCCGCTTTTAATGGGTGAGAGGGGAGCAGAGAGAAGAGAGAGAGAGAGGCGTGGGCGTGACGCACCCGACTGCGATTAGATTATTACCTCTTCGCATTGGCATTCGCAATTCACGCGCTGAGAGGGAAGCGCTGTTCGGGGAAGCGTTCGGTGGGACGCAGCTTGGCGCCTGAAAGGTATGCAAACATTTTTCAAAGCTATCAAAGCAATTCCAGGGAGCGAACGATTTATATTTTTTTCTCGCTCTTCCTTCTAGTACTGTGCTCCGGAGCAACGGAGCAAATCAAATGAAAGAGATACCGGAAGAGATACAGGGAAGAGAGAGAGAGAGAGAAAAGGGAGGGAGCAATATATTGTTCTACACAGTGAATTGTACCGAATTTCGGCGAATTTGAGGGTGGAAATTCATTACGCGAAATCTCGAGCCGCGGCAAAACAAACATACCGAATTTTTCGGCGTGCCCCACCGGGAGCAAGCCGGAAGTAAAGCTTCTTATGCTTACAACCCCACAGCGGAGTCCGTGCGTTATTAGTCGCGCAAGTGCGAAAACAAACTCATTAAACGTGGCTGCTGGTTCGGTTTTAAGCAACAACGGCTTCGACTCCACCGCTGCAGTGCGAGCCGAACGAACACCGCATTGCATACCGACCGGGCGCTGGCACGCCGACAAAGGAAAAAAATCCCCCTTCTTTACGATCGCTTACGGTCGGGTTTTATACTTTTATACTTTTTTCCCCCTTTCCACCACGTGTCGGTGGGTGTTTTGGCAGAGTGACGAGCGGCGCTCGTAAAACCGATTATTTACAGCGATATATTCCGGCGTGCGAAAGACGACACACGGTCCGCACGAGGCATAACTTTCCGGCGCACTTTAACGGCTCGCAGTAGTGAATTCCGCACGATTGCATTTATTACTCAGAGCGGGTGGCCAGGTTCGGGTTCGCTGGAGTCGGGCAGGAAAAAAATATGAATATTGATGCGAAAATTGGAAATAAAAGAATAATTTGCACCGCATCCATTGGGGGAGAAGAAAAAAAAGTGTTTAGAAAGTAGAGCCACAAGTCTCGGCGTTCAATCATCTGTCGAAATAAGCTAGCGCCAGCTTTAAATCAGCTCTATAGTACCGATCAAACAAATTTATAATTTCAAACTATGGGTTCAATCTAACAAATAGCAAAAATGGTCTCTATTTTTCAAGAATTCCGAGGACCATGCTGTTAAAATCAGGATTTGTGAAAAAAACAACTTCATACCTAAGGAGTTCTGCTGTCGGGACATGGATGGGAATCTGGTCAGTAACCAGACTTGATTAACTGAGAGAGACTCTACTAGCAGATGACAATATGCTTCTGCCACCTAGCATTGAAGAACCCCTAAAGGCCATCTGTCTGCTCAAGAACAGCAAGGCATCAGTTAACTGAGGTATGGGATAGCGAATCGATGCCTTGTGATTGGTGTCTTGGTATCATCTATCCCATATACAAGAAGGGATATAGGTTGAACTGCAGCAGCCACAGCAACCACCTTATAACGTAAGACCGTTGTGACTCATACGCAGACGAGATAGTTGGTAACTATCAGAGCACAGGACACTGAGCAGATCTTCACCATGCGACAAATCCTTCAGAAGATGACGCTACAGCTACCACCTTTTCATCGACTTCAAGGCCGACTTTCAAAGGGACAAGCTTGCCTATCATCTCTTCAATCTTGCGCTTGAGAGGGCCATCCATGACTCGGAGGAGGATCATCTTCTAAAAGTCAAACCTGATCCTGGCATACGGTGATGACATAGACATCATTGGTTTGCGGTTCTCCTATGTGGCGAATATCTAACAACGGATTGAGCAGGCGGCAGAAAACCTCGGTCTGCACTAAAGTCGATGAAGACTCCACTCAGCGAACCTGTCGCGATGGACGAATTCGTAGTCCCAGTACTCACATACGTCTCTTAGACATGGACTCTGTCTAAATCTGACGAATCCCTTTTAGTAGCTTCGTTTCAGGTTTAAGGCTTTAGTATATGCTTGTTTTGTACCTTCACCACAAACAATTTTAAAGACTGAACAACTGTTGTGAGACAGGCTTGACTTTTATAGGGGGTATTATATGAAGAAAGGTACAAAACAGATCGAGTATGTTCAATGTACACTATGCACTATACTCGAACTATGCAAAAACTGTCTCAAAACATCACCAATACATGCATAGGGACTGCTGATAAACTAGAACAAAATCCACTTTAGAATTTTATCCCGAAACTTGTTCCAAAAAATAAAAAATAAAAAATAAAGCCGAATCGCACAGGATTGTCGCGACGGGTTCTGGCCGAAGCGGTGCATAATAATTCCCACACTGCCTTCTTTTGCTGCAGAACACCAAAAAACACAATCTAACGATGAGTTTAACTACCGCGCTTGCATAGCGCAACAACAATCACCACAAATGCGCGCACGCTTGTGTGTGTGTGTGTGTTTATGCACAAAATAAAATATAAATGGAAATATTAAATTTGAAAGCAAAACAGCAAACGCTGCAGCGCAGCAAAGAACAACAACGTAAGCAAACGCGCCACGAACCACTAATGTAAACACGCAGCAGCAGCAGCAGCAGCATTGCGCCCGAAAGGTAGGCCGACCGTACAACACGCATGCACGGTCGCGTACCGATAGCGCCGGCGAGAGCCGATCTTCGTTTTATTTATGTTTGTCGCCAATCCTATTCCGCGCGCACGGTGGCCGGGGGGTGGGTGGGTGTTGTGCGGGAGGGAGGGTTGATAATTTTATTTCGCAACTCCCGTTTTATTTCCAATTATTATGCAGCACGGAGTTGTTTTCGGAGCAATTTGGTTGGTGCGTGATTTTCGTTTCGGGTGTGTGGGTTTTTTTTGTTGTTGTTTGCTCTTCTGTTTTGATATTTTGCACACACACACACACACACACACACACACACACACACACACATGAAGAAAAAATACAGCAACTGCAGTGTTCCGTTCCACTTTATTATCACCTCCCCGTAATGGAGCGGCCCATCTTCGTGTGCCCTACGCCCTTCTGGCTGTCGTTTAAATCGTAAAAAATAATAACCGGAAAGGATAAAATAAAACGCTGAAATGAAATCACCCCGCGCCCGGCTCGCGCGGATCGGAGACGAATGAGTGGCGGCACGGGCGACGTTTATGCATGCACTTGTCGTAAGCTTACATGCATAATTTATGTAATTTTGTGCGATCGAGGAACGCGAAGAGAGCGAGAGGGAGAGAGAAAGATAGAGTGCCCGAGAGTGCATGCAATCGCTCACACTGAAAACATACACACGATGATTTATCGACTACCGGCGGCATCGTGCGCAAAGTCACAAAAAAGAAGTAATCGAACCATCCAACTGGCCCGCCAGCGTCCACACGCATCCCGCGCGCGCACGATAAATATGGATCGAAACGAGGGCGAAATAAACCAACCATAAAAGCCAATGGCTTCCCGGGTGTGCAGCAAAATGACGGATGACAACTGCAACTGCACTTTGGCAGCGGCTTTCGGTGGTAGTGGCAGCTACGGATTACGTATCTCCGGTGCACGTGCTGCCGTTCGCAACGAGGCGCGCCGGATCAGCGGGAGCGGGATCTTGTGCAAATAAAATGGTGCGATGGAAAACTTAAATTTGCGAAGCAGCACCACCACGGAAAACTAAACAAAACATGCTTCGCCTGCGTGGTATGCAACCCGCACGACATTCCCGCGAAGCACGGATTTTATGGGACTTGTGCGCTTCAATCACGCAAAAACGATTCAGTTTCTCGTTTAATTTTATTTATTTTTTTTCCAAACGCTTGCCCGCCTGCAGGGTATGCAACCGTCGAGACATTTTGACTGTTTTAACATTATTTGATGCTTAATTTACACGAGGTTTGACTGAATATTTATAGTAAAATAATGTGTTTTTTAAGGTTGATTTTTTACACGCAAATTGTCTATATGATACAAATATAAACATTTTTTTTAGATTTATTCGCCTGCAATGTATGCAATCGTTACGACAATGTGGCAGCTCGTATATACTCGTGCTTCGAAATTAAATTGCTTGAAAACGGCTGTAGTTAGCATTATGCGGCTTTCTCGTAAAATATTGTACTTAAATAAAATATTATTAAAATAAACAATAAATTAAAGAAATATAGTAAAAATATCGAGGCTTGTCAATTTCACCGATGAAGAAGATATCTAAATTCGCTCCCAACAATAATGATCAATCGCTTTAAAAAAATCAGGCCAATGTAAAAAATAATGAGAATACAGTCCGTAACATACCTATACGACCACCTGTTTTATCGAGAATAAAGATGATTTCTTTCTACACCTTTGATAACGCTTCTTGTAACATAACCATACACGCGCTTACATTTTATTTTTTGAATTCAAATAATTGTTCAAAAAATCGATAAAAAATTGCAGGAACTTTTAAACGAATTTTAATAATGTAGGAATATTTATGAATGTTTTTTTTTGGCATATTTCAAATTTTAATATTTCTTGGTTGTTTTTCTTGGTTCCATTTTTTATGTCATAATGCTGAAAACGTAACCGTTCGATCCAGATACAGCAAGTGGTGATCCAAAAAATGGTCAAAATAGCCGGAAATTGACTAGTTTGAAACTGAAAATTGAAAACCAATCGTACCAATGAACCAATTACCTTCACATACTTAAGAAATGTGGCAAAATGGAGCTGGAAATGGAGTTTGGAGCTGTGGCACAACCCACTTTTTGTTATTATCTTTCGTACGAATTATGATACGTTTTTTTGTTATTATCTGCATCTTAGCATCTCTTCAAGTTTTCGTTTTATTCTCAAAAAAAACAGGTGACCGTATAGTTATGTGACGGAGTGTATTACGACAAGCAAAAACAACATAACAGCTTCCCGAGAACAAAAGCTATTCATCAGGGTATGAGACAGCCATCAGCCAGCTGCCTCATCCACTATCCAGGCTATTACAGGGCAGACTGCTGAAGCTGTTTTTACTTCCCTTCTTGTTGTGTAAGCTCTTCCATCCTACCTCGGTTGCGATATTAACGACACGTCACGTACCGGGGCCCATTATGCATGAAAATGCAATCGACAGGCTGGCTGATGAGCCCATCGCACATCTCCCTGCGATTGAATCCGGGCCCCCGAACGGTTTCAAATGGGTAAATCCTGCTTGAGCACGTTTCCTCCGGTCACTTGCTGTGTGTGTGTATGTGTGTGTGATTTTTTATTGGATAATTCTTCATTTTTCCTCGCAAAAAAAAAGATACACAGTAGCACATCGCTAAACACGAAGGACACACAAACTCACCGCCGTTGAGATAGCGCCGCTGCGAGCCCGGTGTCGGTGGGTGCGTGTGTTGGTGGCGGTCGTCCTTCACCAGCCGTACCGCGTCAGTGGTCGCCGCAGCGCCCGACCCTAGTGCGGCCACCGAGAGCACGAAGATGGCCGGCCCCACCAGCACACCGGCACGCCCGCCTCGATGCGACCGTCAGAAGTAGCTGTTTGGAAAGGCAACACATGCTAGGCGACCTACCTGGAACGGAAGAAGGGTGAGACGGATTGAGGTAAGGGGTGGAGGGGGGGGGGGAAGAAGAGAAGAGATCCGTGGTTAGTATTTGGGTATCGTCTCACAGTGCCGCAAGTCCCCTTTTTTTGGCACCACCCTTGCGCGCCAGGACGAAAAATAGGAACCAGCAACCAGATCAACTGTGGCCCGGTTCGGTGATACGATCAACTGTGGCAAGGCAAACGGGGGAAGGGCACATTAAAACCCCACGAACCCGATGAGGCACGATAATGGGGTCCTGGCCGCACCAGTTTCTCACACTTATCACCGTAAAAGTTACGGCTGCCGGGAATGGGTTGTAAAACCGTTGCCCACAACGCCATCATATCCGGATGAATAAATAATTACATCACCGGGCGGGTGTGCGCCAGACCGGGCGCATCTCCGCCGTCGCGCGGGCCCTCGCTGAATAAATCAATTTGTAATCTGTAACTTTAGCGCACGGGTTTTATTTTTTCGCTTCCTTGTTTGAACCACTGTAGTAAATATATTCCCTGTGTGGCCCTTTTCGGTGCTATAAGCGAGAGTTTTATCGGTTTTTATTGTAGAAGATAGCGGGGGGTGAAAAAGTTGTTTCATACCAAAACCCCTTTCTCACACTCATTTGGACGCTGGATAGGCTATAAAATGGAAAACCTCTCTTACGTGGAATATCTGCATAATTTGTTATTTGTTATTTTTTATTGAGTTTCAATGGACCTATAGTGGCCCCTTTGAAGCGTGTCAAAAACATACAATAT